>VUQG01023356.1:36674-54814 GCA_015106755.1 Etia nguti
CACCCCCTCCCCCACACACACACACACACACACACACACACACACACACACACACACACACACACACACACACACACACACACACACACACACACACACACACACACACACACACTCTTCATCCTGGCTGTGCAGAACAGTCGGTAACCAGCCTCTGGTTCCCCTAGCACCCATGTAAAAAAGCAAAGAGGAGAGGGCACATCGCTTGGGTCGTGTGAGCCGTTCAGCAGATGATCTGGACCTGCTGGGAACCTGACCTATATTGATGCCCCCTGTTGGTGCCAAAGGTGTGGCACACACTGAATGTGGGCTGTACTTGCTTCTCGCTCATCAGGTGTTTTAAATTTTCATCAAAAAAGGAGGGAAAATTAAAAAAAATTAGCAAAAATCTCTTTTAATTAAGTGCATTTCTTTACTAGCTATGAATTTGTTGTAGTCTTAAGACATATTTTTTTTTGTTAGAATTTGATGCCTACAGCTTAAAGAAGGGAACACGATATACGATAAAATGTACACAGAGAAGAAGAAGTGAAAAGTCTTCCTTGATGTGGAACATGTCACTACTCTGCCGGACTCTCACGGCACTCAACATTATCAGCTGTGACCCCAGTTTTACCTGCTGGCATATAAAGTTGTCGTTTGGGTTTTAAACCATCCCAGTCAGACTGGCAAGCTCCTCCTTGGCCCCGAGGATCCTCTCTCCATTATTCATGAGTCCTCAGGTTGGACCCTGGGAACAAGCTGAACGAGGCCCTGTGTCAATACGAAACACTGGCCGCCACAATGGGCTCTGCCTCCAACTACACTGTTGACAGACACCAACACAAAGGAGCTGAAAGGGGTCCCCCTCCGTTCTCACACACACTGAAGAATGAGTCAGTGTGCTGCCGCTCAGAGCTGTGTTTGTACAGTATATACAGCTTTTGTTCATGGTCACTGTTCTCCCATCAATGGGGGCTGAAGTGTTGATGAAAACCAGAAGGAAGGGACTTCTCTGTGGTTGCCAGCGAGAGTTCATGTTCATTAGATGGCCACTGTGCCTGCTGGATGGCACCTGTATGTATGCAGAGAAACCCCAGGTGATGGGACATACTGGGACATTACGTGATACATCACATCATTACTGTCTGTCACTGAAGTTAATAATGAAGTGATTCCTGGAGACCATGAAATCTAATATTGCAGCCATGTGACAGTCCCATTACAGATTTTCTATCTATGGCATGTACTCATTCCAGCATCGCTGATTTTATATTAATGAATCACAAACTAACGAAATGACTAAAAGACAAAATCGTTTCTTCTATGATTTATCCACAGAGCGAGTTTTTTTCTCCACTGGACTCACTGACGTTCATTTAATATTTACCCAAAAGTTGTTTTTTTTTAGTTTTGTTTTATGTTCAGTTAATATAAAAATGTTCTCATACTGTGCTAAGCGTCATCTTGAAGCCAAACACTGCCTGATGGCTGTTTTATTACACTACTAAAACTCACAAGATTCTTCTTCTTTTTTTTTACGAGTTTATACTTAAGCAACCATTTCATACCTTGAAGGCAGTAACAAATCAGTTTTATGTGATTTCACAACACGCCACTTGTGAAACTATTTAACGATTGAAGGAGGTCATAGGAGAATGAAACAACAGTCCACATAGATGTGCCACAGGGCACTCATCTGATCTGAAGCTGTTTTGCTTTGAGCAGCTCCAGTCTGTATCTTAGTCGTTCTCACTTTGATCATCTTCAGACATTTGTCAGCGGCACTCACAGCTTTAATATCAGCCCAGAATATCCAAAGAAAATGTATAAAATTAGCTTTCTTTTGTTCTTTGATCTAAAAATACTTTATTTTAATCACTCTATACTTTTGTGCAAAATACTGGCCTCCACAGAAGGGATTAAAAAAAGATAAGTAAATACATATGCACATGAATAAATCCTTGTCTACTAAAAATGAAACATAGAACCTGTACTATACTGGTTGAACAGTGATTAGTTTGCTTCTCGTTTTTGCATTGTCATACCAGACGTTGACATGTCTGGTATTTTGGGTTGCCTTTGTCCAAATGTAAAGCGTACTGTAGTGTGATCTGAAACCACTAGGTGGCAGTGCATGGCATCTCTTGTTCACACTGTAAATACGATACATTGTAAATAATATACACCATCGTCTACAATAATATCCAAAACTCTTGAGCTTATCCTCAGTTTTGCTTGGAAATTGGGGAAATAGGTGAAGTGATTCACTGAAACATGCGCAAACATACACGGAAATACAAGTTATGAGGCAAAAACACAGCCTGAACTCTCTTAGGCAAGATTTCTAGTCATTTCTTAAAATAGTCTGTAGGAATAGTTCTAGAAGGACATTCAAAACTCTTCTTTGGCTGCTGGCTGCCTTTTGTTCTGTTCTGTCATGATGATCCCACACTGCCTCGGTAATGTCGGTTATGCTTTTACTCTATTGGCAGTGTGTTTGGGATCGTTGTCATACTGAAAAACGAAGCTCTAGCCAATTGGATCCACTGAGACCAGTTCTGATGAGGCTTCAGTGAACAGCAGACAGATCACCTGAAGGTCCAGATCCATTTCTCAGGTCATGTGTCAGGTCTTTCCAGGATTTTTTCCTGTTTCTTACTGACGTGACTTTCAGATACTGTTCATCTGCTCTAGATAGTTTTTCAGGCCTGTCTGCTTGTCGTACATCACTCGTTCACACCATACCCAGACGTGGCTAGTTTTTGTGTCAAACACCTTTCTGGTGTAAAAATTGTATGATATGCCTCTCTCTTTTTTTTGTTGTTGGCAAGACTACTTAAAAAATGACAGGTCTGGCTCCTTGGAAGCAAATTATGAAGAAATTAGAGTGTATTGTATGTCGAAAATATATATGAGCATACAAATGTTGAAAAAAACCCCGACCTTATAAATTTGCCTGATAATGCACTTTCACACATACTGTGCTGTCTGCACCTCTAACACAGAATTAGCCCTTTTTAAGTATTAACTGCTGTTCACATGGCGCCACCTACTGGTTAAAATCAATATAACTACATACAACTACAAGGTAAAGAATTGTTTAGGAATCTGTTTTCCAATTTAACATTCTGTTGCAGTTGTGGGCACATTCACTGAAATATAACATGAAAATATTTAAATGTTACATTAGCAGTTTTCAGAATAAATCTCTAATAGGATAAGTTAACGTTAAAAAAGCAAAACATCTTCTTTTGTACATATAAATAATATTTTTATACACTTAAATGGTATTTATTTTTTAGTATTTATTCAGGAGTATTTAAGTGTCTATTTGCATGAATCATTACATGTCCTGGATATGTTTTGTTAACGCTTTTTTACCCATTTACTTCCGTTTTATTCCCAAAGTCAGTAAACCCGCATGATAAGCTGCACATTTCACTTCTATCAAACACTTCAGCAAAATCAGATGAAATCTGATTTAAAGCCACGCCCCTAATCTGCTGATTTCCAAGGCAACCCCGGCACCTGCTCTTGATTGGTGGGCCCGAATCAAACGCGTGCTCAATCAGGCTACAAATAGGCAATATTCACAACTTTTCGGTCTCTCCGCCCTTCATCAGTAGAGGATTCAAGTATTTTGTTTGTCTGCAGCCCAAGCGTCAGCTTCACCTTCACCATCATGGTTGAGCAGTTTGTTGGAAACTGGACTCTTGTTAACAGCGACAAGTTTGATGACTACATGAAGGCAGTCGGTAAGCTCGTTCATTTTTTTTTTTGTGTGTGTGTGTGTGATTAAAAAGATGCACGTTGTCACTTGTTGTATTTTAACGCCGTTTTCTAATTGGGTCCTTCCTGTATTGCAGGCGTAAATTTCGCCACTCGGCAAATGGGAATCCTTGCAAAGCCTAACGTGGTGATCAGCATGGATGATGATGGGTTTATTACACTAAAGTCTGTGACTACATTCAAGACCACGGAGTTCAAGTTCAAGCTGAATGAGGAATGCGATGAGGACACTCCTGACGGCAGAGCCACCAAGGTGTGTCATCTCAGGTCTAGCCAAACTTTATTTTACACACATTTTAAGGTCTTACTAAAGCCCTCTCTATGAACTTTCCTAATTTCAGACCACCATGACAATTGAGGATGGCAAACTTGTGCAGAAACAGGCTTGGGATGGAAAGACCACAAGAATTGAGCGAGAAATTCAAGATGGAAAACTAATAGCTGTGAGTAACTGATGGTTTGGCTGTGCATGCCTAACATGGAGCTGTAACTGCTCTGCAGCTTTAAGTGAATGGATGTCTGACCTTTGAACCCTGTCTCAACAGAAATGTTACATGGATGATGTTGTCGCAGTGAGGACCTATGAGAAAGCGGCTTAAAACACTAGTTCCTGTTCCTTCAAGACCGTGCGCTACTGCCAAAACATGCCAATAAAGTTTAAACTGTGACACTTCACTCTGTGTGCGACTCTTACTACAAAATCTTGTACTTATGAAGCGTCATCAGGTGCATTATTGACTTTAGAGGGATTCTGGTGCATAAACTTGAATGTCAAACGCTACTCATCCCTGCATTTCAATATCCTTGACCTATTAAGGTTGACGATGTGTGCAGCTCATGTCCTGCTCTCAAAACTCTACAGTGCAGCAAGTTTGTCTCCATTTTTAACTACTTTTAAAGCCAGACTAATTCCCTTCAGTTTAACAGATTGCATTTTGAAAGGCATTAATTTTCAATATGACTGGTTTGTGGTTTTCCGTAGAGGACCAATAGCTCTTGGTTGCCTCATTCCAAGAACTACATTAGACTGTACCAATGCAGCATGTCATGCATCCAGATGTCTATCCCTAATCAAGCGAGCATGCTTTACTAAAAATGCTGTGCCAGCTGCACATACACGGTTAAAGGTGAAAAATTAAGGAAATATCCCACTGTATAGCTGCACTAGTATCTAGTTCAATGTTTGTAGCTGACATGCCCTGCAGTTACCTTTTCTACTAAACTGTAGCAAACGGTTTAGATGTAAAACCTTTTAAAGCAAGAAACCTGATTGGCCTAAACATGTCTGATCTTAAAGCTAGAGGGGAAGGGGGTTACAAAGGCCTTTTGTTTAAACAAAGGGAAGGAAATCTAAAATCGGAGTAGCCCTCTTATGACAAGGAGGTGAGAAGGCCAAATCCCTGCTTGGGGTTGGAGCAGTGACCTAGTCTTGGATGCATGGATGTAAAATTCAAGCGAGTGCACATAATTAGTTTTAATTAGGGGCCTTTAGAGCACTACACTGAGCTATAAATCCTCCAAAAGATTTCCAGGCTGTAGTGAATGTCTGTGGCCCCAGGTGGTGGTCAAGCAACAGTTAGTATGGACTAATGACAAGCTGTTTTGTTTTCTCAAGTGCCACGTTATGTAAGATGGTGCCATATGCACACAAATGTTTTTTGGTGCTTTGCCTGCACAAAGAATATGTGTGTTGTGGAGCATTTACTTATATTTTTATAATGCATGCTCAAATATAAATAACTGAAGGTATGTGGTGAAACTTGAGGTCCTACCAACTCAAAAAAAAAAATTAAAAAGAAATTGAATACCCTATTGTTAGAGATTAAGCATACTTATGGTGGTGTGTGGGTGCAGGCTTTAAGAAGCAGACTTCCTTTGAAATTGCTTTGCTCCCTTAAACACAATGACATGATCAGCTGCTACATTCTTTTGTTCTTTTGTTCATTATGAAAGGATGTGGTAGCTGTGTGCACACCAATACTGTAGCAATTATTCCATTTCTGTTTTATTTAAGAAAAGCAGCCTGTTGATTGTGATGGAATAATCTCAGTAACGACAGGTGGTTTCAGACGATGACAATGCAAAATGTTTTCAATTAAAATAAGGTCTGGGTCAGTTCATCAGTGGGACTCTTACTGTGAAGCCATGCTGTTGTGATAGATGCAGTATGTAGTTTGGCATTGTCTTGCTGGAAAAGATGTCACCTGGATAGGAGCATATGTTGATCTAAAACATGCAAGTGCCTTTCAGCATTGATGATTCCAGTTCCATAGGCATCGATGCACCCAAATCCAGCACAGCAGGCTTTTTAACTGAGTCCTGATGACAAGCTCTCTCTCCTCTTTAGTCCGGAGGACACAATGTGCATGTTTTTCAAAAAAGTTTTCAAATTTTGATTGGTCTGACCACAGAAAAGTTTTCTACCTTCCCTCGGTTCATTTTAAATTAGCTCTTTCCAGAGAAGATCCAGATTTCTGGATTTATTGCATCATACATTTGTAACCACCATGTATGGATGGCAGGGTGAACTTTGTCCACACTTGGCATTTTTATGTTTCATTTTGAATAAAATATACGTTTATGATATTTGCAAATCAATGCATTCTGCTTTCATTTTACACACACAACTTTTTTGGAACTAGGCTTGTATTTGTAGTCATGTAGTTAATCTCATAAGTGCTATAACAATGTGATAATTACAGACGCAGTTATCCGAGAAAATCCAGACGTAAGTTCTGGAAATCTGTTGCTGCCGTATTTTCGAATTTGAATATTAAATCATGTGAACTCGAAGACCCCAAAAGTCTCAATATCACTGCAACTTGTATCTCGCAGATATGCTGCACCCTTGTGGTTGATTCCCGTAATAGCAGGCAACTATTGGGCGGTACCACTACATCCTGCTAGCTGGAGAGGGGAGGAGGGGTAACAGTTTACCGTGAATTATAAATAGAGATTTTTTTCTTTTTTAAAATTTAAAAATATTATTCAATTTATTTTAATCCATAACATCTCATATCTTTACAATATCTCTATCTTTTCACGTATTTATTTTCTTCTTCCAGATGACGTTACGTGACGCAACGCCATCAAACATGGCTGACAAAGAAAACAGAAGTATGGATGTCGATAAGAGAAAGAATAAACCTTGTGGTAACCAAGTTAAGCCATTAGCTGACGAAGTTACCCAAAGAACAGACAACCGGGGCAGCACTGAAGGCCAGAAGGACGCCGAACAAAGCCGTGCCACGACACAATACTGCGAGAAACTACAGACATGGATGTGGCAGTACTACAGTGGATATGTGAACTGGCAAAGCTGGCTAACAGCGTCAGCCATGTCCTACCCTTACTGTTTACAGCCACCTAACGGGACTTCGACAGTTCTTGATCTCAACTCCCAGCACTGGCATAACAATCCGTTTGGTCTTCCGTTGTCTCCTTACCCACCCGCGGCCGGCTCCTCGAGCGGCCGTGCAGGTGAAGCCATCGTCGGGGCAGCAGTGCCCGCTCAGCCGCAGCAGCAGGCGAGGGAGAATGGAAATGCACCGAGACCAGGTAAAAGCTGCTAAAGACGGTATAACCCCACCCGATTTTTTCAAAGTCCAAAGGTCACTACATTTGAAGGTTATGATGACCCTCTGGCACTGAGCACACAGCAACATTTGGAAGGCAGTCCGGGATGTCTTTATAAAACAAACTTCTTTGCTTCTTTTCTCCAGGCCGAGAGTACAGTATTCCTTCCCCTCTCCAAAGACTAATGGCTGAGATGGTGGATTTCTTCATATTGTTTTTCATCAAAGCAACTATAATCATCAGTATTATGCACCTTAGTGGAATCAAGTGAGTTTGTGTAGTTTATGTTTTTTTTGTTTGTTTGTTTTTTGTCCCCTATTCTTTAAACCTGTATTGTTTCATTCACTTTTCAGAGATGTTTCCAAGTTCGCCATGCATTTTATAGTGGAGGAAATCGATGAAGACACATCGATGGAGGAGCTGCAGAAAATGATGCTTGTTGCCCTTGTGTATCGGATATTAGTTTGTTTTTATGAGGTGAGTGGACACGGAGAAGTTTTATGCTGTTATTTAGAATCTTGACAGAGATGTTGGTCTTAAAGGTACAGTTATTTTTTATTTTTATTTATTTATTTTTTTAGCTTATTTAATAGAAAAAAAGAATCTCCTACTCGTAAGTATACATTGATCTGTGTGTAATTACGTCTTCCAACAAACTGATACGTTCTCATAATCTTAGAATTTATCCGTTAAAAGGAGCAGGTGCCGGTTTGTAAGGGCTCTAACACACAAAAACGTACATAAACATGTTTATTCATTCCTGATTTTGTCACAGTCACTTGCTGTCAGCAGATTAGACATGCCACCCTCCAGTCTTTGGACAGCTGACACTAAGCTGGCTAAACAACAACAACAGCTGGTTATAAGGTAACATTATGCCAGCTAATGTTAGGCTCAATTTTCCTAAAAGTCACACTTTTGCTCGGATAAACAGTTTGATTACACATCTCACATAATATGAGGATTTAATTTGGTAAGTGTCCGAGTCCAACAATGTTACATTTACTTCAAAGCAGCGAGCAGTGGCAAAAACAGCAGTGCTTACTGCTAGAAAAGTCTGAGATATCAACTCACCTCAGTGTCGCTGTCGTCAGTGACTCTTATCGGACTCCTTTCACAAAGTTGTACAGCCTCCTCCAGCGTAAATAGACGTGGACACCAGCATATCAACAGCTTAGCAGACTGAAAGCTTTCAGTCACTACAGATGAACAGCAGCCAGAGTTGTTTGTTCTACAGTGGCCACCGTACTTAGGGTTAAGCACTTAAGGAAGAAGACAGAACTCAGTCGACTGCAATTTGCTGACATCTAGCAGTGATATTTTACACACTGTAACTTGTTAAATCATTTGTGGAAAATGTATTTTATGTTTGATAGCTGATACACCTTTCTCTTTTTAGATCATATGCATTTGGGGAGCAGGAGGAGCCACTCCCGGAAAGTTTCTCATTGGACTCAGAGTTGTGACATGTGACTCGTCGGTTCTGGTTCAGCCTAACAGGGTTCTTGTCGTGCCAGCAACTAATGTCTCTCTTTCTGCGTGAGTATTTTATTTTATTTTTTTAAGGATATCCATCAGAAGTCATAGCGTGCATGCAAACAGCCTCACATTATGTAACGGTACTGTTTCTGTCTCCCTCTACAGATCGACTGTTCGAGCCTTGAATAAGAACTTTTCCATTGCCTTCTTCTTTCCAGCCTTCATCACACTTCTGTTCTTCCAGCACAACAGGACTGTGTATGATATGGTAGCTGGTACAATTGTTGTCAAGCGATCCAGGGCCAGATGATGCTGCACAGAAGAACGGCCCTACAATAACTCTGAACAGGCACTGAGTGACAGTTTGTTTTCTTTTTTAAAATATAACGTCGACTGAACTCAGACACCTCCCTTTCAAGGTATTGTCAGAGCACAAGAGAATCGGGATGGTTGCGTTGAGTTTGAGACGCACCAATATGAACTGTTTCAATTTGGATTTGTTCTGTTTCTGACACACACTGTATTTCTGCATGTATGTCTACATGCTGCTATCAGAATCAGGTCCTGTGCCAGGAAAAAATGATGGTATCTGCTAACTTTTTATTGACAGAAGATTCGCTTCCTTTTTAAAATTCTCTTTCAAGATTAAGGGTGACTGTCTTGTATAACTCAGTATTTAAAGTTTCAGTAGGCAAGGAAACCAGAGAAGACAGGATTTTATTTAAAAGAACAGCCAGAATATGAAGATTAAAAAAGCCCTCTTCTTGCACCTTCTTTTTGTGTTCTGTTTAACCACCTCCCATTTTTTTTAAATAATATTTAAAATAATAATAATATATAATAATAACATTTTGCATTGCTCACATGATCTGGTATGAAAGGCAACAAGTCCTTTAATTAATCAATCAATCATTTTGTCATTTGTTCTTGCCCCATGAAAATGATCTCTAACATATATGAACATTTCCCCTTGACCGTGACACTGGAGTGTGAGTCAGATCACCTAATTTTGCTTTTAATCATTTACTTTTCAATTGCAGTTTGACAAGGCGGATGGGGCAGTGCTAAATTTCTGTCCCATCTGAAGATGCTGACACTGTCTCAGCAGCAGCTTAACCAGGCTTTAACAAGTGTTCATGTCATTTTTTCCAAGTGTTTATTATCTGGTCATTTTCTGGGGGATGTGAGTTGTGATTGGCTGAGATCTCCTGGGGCAAATTTTATTTTATTTATTTTTTTAAAAGCTTGAAGACAGAGCTGGGAGAAGGTGCAAGACTCTAGTTTCCTTTCCATCTGCTTGAGTTATTATGCATTTTTTTCTAAAAACATTTTGCCTGCAACAGATTTAAGTTGCTAATCCTGCATTAATGAGATTACGCCATCAAGTATGTCTTTGTATTAAATACTTACCCTCAGACCTGTATGCTCAGACTTTAAATTTTTGAACATTGCTCACAGTGGGAATCATGCATTAATGATAACGTGTGATTATTATTGCTTTGTGATAGCTGATTGCAGTATTATCATTAGCATTAAAATTTGGGAGAAATGGAAGCAGAGGAGTAACAAATGGAAAAACACCACATGGATGGATGGATGATACCACAATAGGCAAAATGCCCTATGCTCTGTGCAAAGGTAATTGAAGCTGCTGTGGAATCATAACCACTTAAGATCTTATGATAATCCCTACTAATTGGCCTAATTTAATAACAGATAGCATTATCAAGTGTTTACACATTTAATTATTGGAGCTTATAGAGGAAATGTACTGTGACAATTTCTGCTATAAAAAATGCATTAATGGACATTTTCTACTCCAGTTTCCTTGATCAAAGACACTGTTAAGCATTTTTTTCTCTGTGCTAAAGTACCAAAAATGCCTGTTAGATGTGCTGTGATGAAATCTACTGTGTAACTTAATGACAATCTGTAAATGGGCCGACTTCAGTCGTGAGAGGATTACACTGTGTAAAAATGGCAGCTTACTGATCCTATTTTTCTTATTAATAAGACTTTGGCTCCACCTGTTGTACATCTGTTGGTCTTGCAGACATCCGGCTTCTGCCTGTTGTGATGAATCACGGAGATCACTGCACTGTAACATGCCTACATTTGTGTCTCTGTGGTTTTCATTCATCCTCGCCGAGAACCAATCACTGTGTGCCCGTGACATGAATCAATCTGACTCTAACAGCAGCTTGACTCAGCTTGTTTTTGAGACATTTCTCCCATGCTTAGACTTTTCTGGCATGTCACATGTACTCCGAGGGGACTGTGGAAGCGCCAAGTGTTGGCAACTGTTGACATGGTGATTGTGTTAGGCCCACTAAGTGGCAGTTTCAGCTGACAGCCACAGATGGTACTCCCAGATTACAGAGCGACTCCCCGCCCCCCCTCACATGCGGCTGCCATGCATCATGCCATAGGGAATAGAAAAATGTAGCTTATTGTTGTGAAGAAAGTGTGGGCAGACACTGCCCACGAGTATCACTGAACTATATTCTGATGAGTGAGTGTAGCTCGGTTTGGAGTTGAGGCGTTTTTGTAATTGATTTTATTATTGACATCTTCTGGCTCGAATCCAAAAGAGAGTGCAAGAGACAGATTTTAGGAAAGCTCAAGGGGACATTTACCACTGTAGTTAATGGCAAATTTTTGTGTTTAACTTGTTAATATTTCACAAAACCTCTCAGCTGCCGAAGTAAATGAAGATCTTGCAATTGCTTGTAGTTAGAAACACTCCTGGCATTAGTATGTAAATCCCACTGATGATCGGCTACATTTACATAAATGGAAATGTGGCACTAAGCATGGAAGTGCTGGAAGAGATTCCTCATGTAGCCTTGTAAAAAAAAATTAAAATGTCCATTTTTAAAACATGAAGGGAAATAATGGAGGTTACAGGAGGTGAGCTGGGTGCAAAAATTTATCGCTCATAGTACATTTTTGGTGTCATGCCATGCTTCAGAAATCGACTTCCTACCTGTCGCATGGCATGCCATACGTTATCAAGTTGATGTGTCCAGCCTGAGTTTCTGCCACTCTTTCTAGCTCTTTTAACAAGGAAGTCATGTACAGGCTCACAGCTTTCTCAGACAGCCATATGTCTGTGTCTGAACAAAGCCATATACAAGCCAGAAGGAATGAAGTAAACAGTCTGGGCTCAACTGGACTAAAATATTCCCTAAGTTTGTGTCCTTACACTCATTATTTGCTCATTAGATCCTCCACAATGGCAGGTGGTGCTGCTGCTCTTCACACACAGAAAACAGCAGCAGGCTCCAGGTGTTCTGAAGTCGTGGAAAGGTGCTGTGGGCTGAAATAGTGCTCGCTGTTGATGCTTTTTCCTCTCTGGTGTGTCTGTGCCTGTTGGTATTCCTCTCAAGTGGCATCAGTAATTACAGGCTGGCTGGGTTCTGCCTGAGTGGAAAGGGCTGTTGATGAAGAGGAGACCTGTTGACTGGGGAGGGAGATAAGTGACTGCTCTAACGCTAGGGATGTCATAAGGCAACACATATTTTATGGGCACATTCACACACATAAAGACTTTTGCTGGCTCCTAATGTTGCTACCTACATGGACAGATTTTATTCACCTATGCAGATCAGTACTTATCTAATGGTTGCTTATTTAGTTTATTGCTTTTTTAAAACTTTATATGTTACAAGATGAGAAAAAAATGTCTGAGAGAAGTAACCTTAATGTTTAATCATATGTTTTGGCAAAAAAGAAAAGGGATTTCTGGGGAAACAAATAAGGGTTGTTTAATATGAAATGTTTATTGTTGATGGGCTATATTGGAAAAAGAGCTTTCCAACCTCGGTGGGATTTACTTGGCTAATTAACGTTAAATCAAATGCACGCACTGGCTATTTTGTTCAACTGCTCGTTAATGCAAATATGTAATTAGCCAATCATATGGCAGCACCTCAGCGTATTTAGGCATTAAGATCTGGGTGTTACAGAAACTGCTGATCTACTCGGATTTTCCCACGCAGCCATCTCTAGGGTTTACTGATAATGGACTGAAAAAGAGGAAAATATACAGCAAGTGGGCACAAATAGTAACTAAAATAACCACTCATTACAATGAAGGTATGCAGAAGAACAGCACTGAAATAATGAGGCTACATTTTACACAAGCACACCAAAATTGGACAATAGAAGCTTGGAAAAAGCATTGCCTGGTCTGATGTGACTTAAATTCTGCTGCGACATTTGAATGGTGAATTCAGAATTTGGCATAAACATCATGAAAGCATGACCTGCCTTGCGTACGCAGGTCAGGCTGATGGTGGTGGTATTAGGATGTTTTCTTGGCACACTTTAGGCCCCTTAGTACCAACTGAGCATTGTTTAACCAGCACAACCTACCTGAGTATTGTTGCTGACCATCTCCATCCCTTTACGACCACAGTGTGCCCATCTTTGTAAAGATCATTGTCGGGTCTTTACCTTACCTTAGATTGCCTTGAGGCAATTGTTGTTGTGATTTGGTACTGTATAAATAAAATGGAACTGAACTGAACTGAATCTTCTTCACACTAGTAGCAATGTGTACCTAATCGCATTAAAACCATCAAATAATCTGTAGGTCACTTTTTGTGGCACCAGTGATTGGACTGGGATAATTAAATTTATGGGTCGGGTCACTGCCCTGGGCTGATTTTACAGAGAGGTGGGGGATTGAACAATTGAATTTTTAAGCTTTTTCAAAGCAGGTTGTTATTTTTATTATATGTCTTACCTTGAAGTACATGTAGTTGCCACCTCTATCCAGTCCTTGTGGTTATTTTAGACAACTGTAATAACAGTGACACTGCAATCAGTGGCCCTTTGCTCAAAAGAAGAGTGGTTGGAATATTTTTTTTTTTTTTAGTTTGTATTCGAATTTTAATGACATTAGCTCAATAATTTACATACAGTCCCTTAGTCTGATCAGCAGTTTACTATTTGGGGTTACTTCCTTTTACAATTCCAATAAATGAACAATTAAATGGCTTTCTAGGATAGTTGAAGAATAAGAATGAGTATGATGTGAACTCATTTTCCAGAATAGTACATTGCCTGTGCAGGAGCTCATTTTCCTGTTATAAAAATAGATGTGAATATGAGGCGCGTACAAACTCAAGATGAGTGATGTAAAAGCATACAGAGAGACTGTGAGTGTGTGCACTGAAATGAAGCAGTACAGCATTCATACCATTTTCTGTGACATAACAGTGGGTTTCTGGGTTTGTGTTTCTGAATACAGTAGATTTCTGCTCTAGGCAGTGAGTGGCTTGAGTTGTCAAGACAACCATGGATACTGCAGAGAAATTCAGCCTTTTCTCTCTTTCTTAGATTATGGTGGTGTAGAGCAAAATCAGATGTAAACTCCTTCATGTTTGGTGAGAATCTGAAGGGTGAAAAAATATGTCTGCCTCGCTGGTATCATTTAGAAAGCCACTTGTCTTTTTGTGGCTTACTTGTGACTTCAGTTTCCTTTATCTCAAGAGACTGCATCTTGGTTACACTTCAGCACTTCACTGGGCTAAGATAAAATGCTAAAACAGTTGCTAAATATAATTAGAATAAAAAGAACAGCATGTACAGTCATATGAAAAAATAATTTTTGTATCTCACGATGTTTTGGCCATAATGCATAACATATCAGCACAAACACCTCATACTAACTGTTAAGCACGGTAGTGGTGAGATAATGATTTGGGTTTGTTTTGCAACCACAGGACTCTCTTCTATAGTCAAATGTGAGGCCGTCTGTCCTAAAGCTAAAGTAAAGCTTGGCAGAATTTGGGTCATGCAAAAAAAGGACAATGATCCCAAGTGCAGCAAATCTACGAGAGAATAGCTGAAAAAGAAAAGAATCGAGGTGTGGCAATCGCCCAGTCAAAGTCCAGACCTCGAAATGCTGAAGTGGAGCATTAAGAGAGGTGTGCGATAAACAACAACATGCCCACAAACCTCAATGAACTGAAACACTGTACAGAAAAATGGGCCAAAATTCCTCTGCAATGGTGTGAGAGACTGATAGTCATACCGAAACTGCTGGGACGCCCACTCCCGCAAAAGGTCCTTTTAGAAGCTACTGAATCATGTGGGGTATACACAACTGCATAGAGTGCTGCAAAAACTTTCTTTTTCACATGACAGTAGCTAGGCTCTAAGTTAGTTAGATGAGCATAACGATGAGCATAATCTGCAGCTTTTGACTTTTAAATGTGTTATTAAATCAACTCTTCAGTTCAAAAGGGGTCAGGAATATTTCTTTATACTAAATCCTTGTACAATTGCATTAGTGGTATAAATTTTATGTTTTCACAGCTCTCTCTGTATAACCCTATGCATCTCAATTATTTTGGTGAAATTAATGATCACTTTCTTTGCAACCCAGTGTAAGCTGGGTACTGTTTGTCACTCTAGCATGAGTCTCAGGTTCTTGTCAGTGCCATTTTTATGCATATAAATATACACACAAAACAGTGTAGGGCAACACAAACATTAAATGCTGAAAGAGTTGTACATTGTTTAATCTGATTCTATATCACCTGTGTTTATAACATTTGCTCATACTGGGATTTGTTGGATGGCTTAAGCCAGTTTTTTTTACTTGCCAGCAGTTTCACTGCAGTCTACTCATTTGTGTATTGTTGGAAGTAAGTTTTGTAAATAGGAAGGAGAGGAATGGCAACATACTGAAGTATCTATCCAGCTCTGAGCTACAGCTCAAGAGTCACAGAGGCTGATGAACTGCCCCCTGCTGTGTGAGTCTGGTATTAAGCCTACACTCCAGTATGGCAGGAGGAGCTGGCAGTCTGTCACTGGGTCACTGGGGTCACTGATGTCACTTCAGTCGATGATCGATTTCTTGACATGAATGTTCAAATGTTGCGCTCATAACAGAGGAAATGTGTCTGTAGTAACTTTGGCTCTGTCGTAGTGCTAAATATAAGAAGATGGTGTTATTAGGGGAGGTTATTACTCATTACTCTTTCCTGTCTTGGCTTATGAACCACCCAGCAAAACACTTGCGAATGTCTTCAAAACTGCGATTAAAAGGCCAACATTAACTTTACTTCCTGGCTCCACAGTGTGCTTATTTATTTATTTATTTATTTATTCACAATTTGGTGTCTTTCTGATTCATTTGGTTCGTGTGTTTGAACGAACCCCACTGAGCTCCTGCAGTGGCTGTATTCCTCCTCCACAAATCACTCCCACCCAATCCTTTAGTTGCCTAAACTATGTTCTGGAGATGTGCGTAAGCAGTGGCTTGCTATTTTCAGCTGAATGAAAAGAGTCTTGGCACTTGGACTCAGGATGAAATCTGTTTTGTTCTGCTGAATTTGGCTTCCACCACATGCACAGTATCTACATGAAACAGAGTTAAAGAACTCAGTTTAATTGTGTCTTGCAGTAAAACCACAACCATCTGACTGAGAGGAATGACTTTTAGTGTAATGTTTTGTCGCCATGGGAATCTGCATATATAACGATGGCAAAAATAAACACATTTTGATAGAATGCATTTGTTTGATGTCTGTTGAAAATGTTAATGCTAATCTTTCTGATCTTTCTGATGTAACAGGTTGATTAAAAGGTTTTCTACTCCTCCACATCAAGCATCAGCTGCTTAAACTATGATTCACTTTGAGCTCTTGTGTTTTGTAGGGAAAACCTTCAGACCCTGAATCAACAAAACATTTCCTGACTTAGTATTTTAAAGCACAAAATGACAAACACATATGCACCATGGCTCTTTTTTTTTTTTTGTAGGAACATAACCATTTCCTAAAATCTACAACTGACCTTGACACTATGAAAACTTAAAAAATTTTTTTTTAACATTTCATTGCTTCATCCTCTCGCTTACACGTCATTCCTTTCATCTTTAGATACCCAAGGACTCTGTTCAAGGTCACTGTGAGCACAACAATTGCTCTATTGTAATTAAACCTGCACTCCTGTGATAATCTCTCACAGAAGCCCAAAGTGTACAATATCCCCTGTTCAAAACAGTGAAAACTGAGTCGATTTAATATTCGCACACCTCTCACGAGAGCACGCAGGACCCAAAACAAGAGGACGGGTCGGTATCGCCTGCCTCGTGGACCTGCCGTCCCTTTTTGCTCTTTTCATTAACTGCTAAATTCACTGGCTTTCAATAGGCTCTTTCAGCATGTCATGCTACACCACCACTGAGCTCCAGCCACGTTGCCACCCATCTTTCTTAATGGGGACTGGAGACTGTGGAGCTGCCTTGTTGCCATGGCAGCAAGCGCTTTCACATTCTCCCCACATAGAGTGGAGTATGCATGTTGTCCTTCCAAACTGGAGCGCGCCACAGCAGAGACAGGTCTGCTCTCAGACAGGACTGAGCCAGGGTTATTTACCTCCCGCTCTGATACCAACTGCCCTCCTAATCCCACCACCCACACTCCACTTTCCATTCTCTTCATTACTTATGCATAGCATTTCCCTGAGGCTGCTCTCTCACAGAGAACTTTGCTCCAACAGGTGCTTTTTAAAATATTTCTTAAACCTTGCTTGTTATTTTTCACAAGGGTGTAGCAGTGAAGTGGGACTAGTCTACTGGGGACTAGGAACTTATCTATTGTTTAGATGTTGGGAAGGAGCCTTAAAATGAAATAAAAAGTCCAGTTTTAACTGCATTTTCCCTCATCTTAGTAAAGATAATGTTAAGAATAATACATCAGTAGCCCTTTGATTGACCGGTAATCTCCCCAGGGTGTTCCTGGCATTATACACCTCATAGCTGTGGCTGGCTTTAGCTCCCCTACAACCCTCTAAAAGATAAGAAGGTCCATGGGTGAGTATTATTAATAGTTTATTTATTTTTATTTATTTATTCCACTCTAGATCTTGTTTTAACATATGGCATAGAAACTGAACATTTAACAGTATTTCCTAAAAACCCTCTCCTGTCTGATCATTTCCTGATAACATTTACATTTACAATAATTGATTACACAGCAGTGGAGAGTAGACTTTATCACAGTAGATGTCTTTCTGAAAGTGCTGTAACTAAGTTTAAGAATATAATCCACCCACTGTTATCATCTTCAATGCCCTGTACCAGCACAGAGCAGAGCAGCTACCTGAACGCTACTCCAACAGAGGTCGATTATCTTGTTAATAATTTTACCTCCTCACTACGTACGACTCTGGATACTGTAGCTCCGGTGAAAACTAAGGCATCAAATCAGAAGTACCTGACTCCGTGGTATAATTCTCAAACACGTAGCCTAAAGCAGATAACTCGTAAGCTGGAGAGGAAATGGCGTATCACA
>VUQG01023357.1:7925-26889 GCA_015106755.1 Etia nguti
CTGTCACAAACATCGATTCCTGTTTCTGCACATTTGTTTTTCACTTCTTTTGTTGCACATTTTCTATTTTCAAAAGGCACATTTCTTTCACTTTTCTGTTCTGACGCTTTGACATCTATCAGTTAACTAAAAGTTTTCCTTCCATTTCCTTCCTTACAGTTTTGCTGACACATGCTCGAAATTTCAGACACAGCAGACTGAACAGCCAACCGATTCCCTTCTTGCAGGAACTGCATGAGCATTTCTCATGTTTCAACAGACAGTTTTCTAGCTGCTCCCATGATTCCTTTTAACACAGCCAGGTGCAGAAGCCTGTTAAGAACGGCAAACACTCTGTTGACTGCAGACTGTGTTGCTTATTCAGATTTGTGCAGGTTTTGTTTTAGGACAGAAAAGTAAAGGACGATTACATCATTTTGTGCTTCACTTGATTGGGAAAAAAAAAATTAAAATCGAGCATTAATGAAAATTATTTTACTTTTTGAATAATGTTTAATGAAGCCAGAATTTCCAGCTAATAAACAAAAACATTTTTGTGTCATCTCTGATGTGTTTGAGTGTCTCAAGATTAGGAAAAAACTTAAATGATCATAATCCACATGTGGTGATTCGAGTATTTTTGCCTGGGGTACACTGTAAAAAGCAGCGAATGAAGGAGCGGTACCTTCTTCTGGGCCACCGCTGCCCTCTGCAGCTTGTCTTTGACCTGAGAATATTTCTGCTGCAGCTCAGCCTCCCGCTCCTGCAGCTTGTGCTTCTCCTCCAACCACTCGATACGACGATCCTCCACCAACCTGAGGAAGGAACAGACAGAAGGAGGATGTGAAAGGACCAGAAAACCACTAAATACATGTTAAAGTGTTCTGAGTGGTCACTCAGACTTGAAAAGTGCCATATGAAAGTGAGTACATGTTAAACCAGGGTTGTAAAACATAAGGCCTGAGAGCCACACTAAGCCCACTTAAGAGCAGATAGTCGCACTGTAAGACTTTTCTTTATCATGTAGAAAACTGAGATATATTGCTGTGAATATATTATAACAAACTACCTCAGGGATTAAATGTGTAGTTAAGAATTCTTTACACTGACAGAACGGGGCATTTCACTGGTTGGTCCTCTTCAAAGTGGGCTATATGTGGCCCACCATGTAAAATGAGCTTGACATCCCTGTGTTAGACTGGGCAACTGTGCGGGTGTACCTCTCTGCCTCGTGCTGGCTCCTCTCTGCCTGTGCGCGGGCTGTCCTCAGCTCCTCCCTCACTCTGTCCAGTGTTTCTCTCAGTTGTCGGTTCGTCTCCATCAAGTCACTTTCAGAGTGAGACAGCGCCTCCATCTGCACACCAAGTTCCTGCTTTTGCTGTTGTGTCAAACAAACAGTAATTATTACTGCAGGCATAAAAACTACCATTGTTTCTTTTGGGGGGGGTTTGTTTAGTGTCCAAATAAGACTTTATGATTGTGTCTTACTTGCTGCAGATCAGCAATTTCTGCTTTCTGCCTCTCCAGCTCCTCAAGCTGTGAGCTCTGCTGCTGTAACTTAGTCCTATGAGATAAAATAAAAAGGTATCAGACCTAAACAACATAAAAAAGAAAGAAAAAAGTCCCCATGTTCTAAAGCCTGACACTTATTTTAGTAGCTGACCACAAAATAGGAACAGAAACTGAAAGATGATTAAAAAAAAAAAATCAAGATCAATCATAGAAAGATCACCATCCCACAACAACCCCAGTTCTACTTTTATGCAAGTTTCAGATAACATACAGCTACTACTCATGTCCCAGTTTTGCCCTCTTACTGATGCAACTGTGGTGGTTTTGCAGCACAAACCTGACCTCAGGTTTTGCACCTCTCTGCCTGCAGTCTCTTCACCCTGCTGAGTGCTGCGGAGTCGCTCCTCCCACTCCTCCTTCTGGGCTTGAGCCGAGGCATCATGCAGCGCCCTCTGCTGTTCCAGTGCTGCAAGACGGTTCTCCAACTCTAACCTAGCAACACAAAATTGAAGAAAATAAGTGAGATCAACAAAGAAAGAAGCTTCAATAACTGATGGTGTAAAATCGTTAACTGGTGGATTCAAACTGCAAGAATACATCCAAATCACACATTGGACATATGAAGGCGACTCTCACTTTTCCTCATGCAGGGCTGCCATCTTACGGAACTCTTCCTCTCGAGCAGATTGCACCCTTCTGACCATCTCCCTCTCCTTTTCCACCAGGACTTCCTTGTGTCGTTCTACTGCTGCATTTAGCACCTCCACGTCTGCCTGCAGACCTGAGAGAGTTATTGTGTTTGAGGTTGATAAAGGCTTTCCAGTCTTAGAGAATGAGCAGATTTATTTTCCATGAGATCTCTTCTTTATCTCAGGAAACAGAAACTATCTGTATGGTTTTCAGAAATTTTAAATACAGAGTCAGGTTAAAGTGGGGTATGAAGACAGTTTTCTTGGATATTTCTGGCATGCTCTTTTAGGTGAGACAGCTGGATGAATGTGAAAAGAAGGGAAGAGATCTATACCATCAATCTGTCCCTGCAGGGTGTCTCTCTCTCTCTCCACCTCCCCTTTAGAACGTGAACACTCCAGTTTGATGCTGGCTATTTCCCGCTTATGTGAATGCTTCAGGCTTTCAATCTGATACACAAAAAAAACTAGTCAGATAGTGCTTTATTTTCCCCCAAAAAACTTCTTAACACAAATGTAAAAAGCGAGACATCACAACATTCTGCGGCATTCGTGAGCATAAAAGGACACATTAATGGAGAGGATTTGGGCGTTCTCTCCCATGAAGCCATAATTTGTCTAAACATTTTTTTAAAAAGCTGTTTCGGGATTATGGTCATGAACTTTTCGTGCCCAGAAAACAAGTTTGAAGTAATCTTTTGTAAACCAGTCTAGTCTCCTTCCCTTTTTCCATAGTCAGAGTTCAGGGTCAGAGGTCAAAGAACAGTGTACCTGAGAGGTGAGAGAGCTGACCTCTCTCTCAGCTTTGTGCAGTCTCCCGGTGAGCTGGCTGTTCTGCTCGTGGCTCTGGTGAAGCTCGTTCTCCATGCGCTCCAGCTGCAGATGCAATGACTGGCGCTCCGCCTGTCACACCAGCATTAACCAAACAGATCCCTCAGTCACGTTGAACACAAATACTCCCAAAAAAGGAAATCTGATCACTCTGCAGCTACGTTTGTTATAACAAAAAGAAATAAGCCACCTCCAGTGACTTCAGTGCAGCCTGAGACTCTGTCAGCTGTCTGATCTGGATGCGCTGGACATTCTCAGCCTGCTGACCCGAATTTTCCTTCTGGGCTCTAAGCTCGGCCACCTCTGCCTCCAACCCCTTCAGCCGCAGGTGGAGCTGAGCTTTCTCTCTCAGAAGAGCCTCTACTCGTTTCCCATCACGCAGCGCGTCTGAACCTTGATACTGAGCCACCAGCTCCTCTCTGTCCTTCTCCAGACGGGAGACCTGATGGTGCAATAATACAAGTTTAAGAACTTATTTATTTAGACGGGGGTGAGTCGCAACAAATTAAAATCACTCCGCCGCTTACTGCGCACAAACCAGCCCACCTCCGCCTCATAGCGGATCTTCCTTTCCTCCAGCACACGAGCGTGTTCCTCTCTCTGATGGTCAAACTGGGACTTGAAAAATGTGTACTCATACCGCAGTTTGTTGTACTCAGACCTGTACTTCTCCGTCTCCTAGAAGAAAGAAGAGAAGAGGTTGAGTACAAAAATGGAAATTAGCTGCTCTTCCCTTTACTAGGGCTTTAAAAGGACTTTTAAAAAGCAATAAATGCTAGTATCTCTTCTTGCTATGGAATTTATATGCACAGCTTTAGTACAAGTGTTAACTAGCACCAGCAATTTTATTCTTCACTATAACACATTTTTGGCCATTTAGTCATGTGCATTACTATCAACAAATTAAGAAAAATGGTATAACAGTTCACATGAAAAAGCATCTTGTTCCAGTACTTCCAATTATACTGATCCCCACATGAAGAATGTGAAATCTCCCAAGTGAAATAATACATTACTATTTGGGGTTGTGGGGGGACGTCGTGAAATAAAACAAAAATGTGATGACATCATCATCAGGACTTAGGAAAAGAGAATCCCAATGCACTTACACTGGGCTGCTTAATGCAACACTGGATGCTGTCGTTAACCTACAATATCCTGAATATGGACTACAAGCAGAGACATACTGCCTTGTGCAGTTTTAATGTGTTGCTTCATGCATGCTGTATATAAATCCAACCCCAGTGTATGATTATGACTTTATTGCAGATGCTGAACTGGAAATGAAATGCCTTTTACATTCAGTTTAGCTTGGATCATTTATTTATTTATTTTTACTAACGTGAGGCTTTTGAGTGCCTTAACTGTTACAGTAATAATAATAATGGCAGCTCAGACCTTTGAATGACATTTTTCAAGCTATAAAATAAATATTTTCTTATGTTTTCTCTTCTGAATATTTGGGAATTTTGCAAAGTTGTTTCTCTTTCATTTACAAGAACTAATCAGAGTGCCTGACCTCCTCCAGCTTGTTGAATCTGTCTCTGACTGGAGCCTCCATCTCCTGCTGCACCTGAGCTCTGAGTAACTCCAACCGCTGAGGGGTCATCACCTTTTAAACACACATGAACGCACACGTTTTCATCCAGAAAGACTACCATGGGAAATAAATGTCACTTTTTTGGGTGTCTTTAATATTTAGGAATGTGCAAATCTTACAGGGAACAAAAGCAGGAACGTTAAGCTTCACTATCTAAGATTGTCCCTCATCTTGGGGCTGGTGTACCTGCAGACGAAGCTCTTCCAGCTCCCTGGCTTTGTCCAGCAGCTCTCCACGCAGCTCGGCCAACAGCAGCTGGAGTTTCTCCTGCTCAGACTGTTTGTCACTCAGCAGGCGGTTCAGCTCAGCCTGTGCCCGTGTGTACTCATCCTGCAGGCTGCACAACAGACGAACAAAAGAATAACTAAAATATCCCCCTGACACACTTATTACAATCTTTTGTCCTCTCTTAAATTTCCCCATTTTTAGCAGTGTGGGTAAGAAGATAGCATTTTGCTTCCAAGTGATCCTTACACAGACATATAGTGTCATTAAGTATCAAAATTTGTTTTCACCTGGTATGTTCCGCCTTTAGTGTCTGGTAATTTTTCCTGTGGTTCTCACTCTTCATTCTCTCGTCGATCAGCATCTTCTGCAGCTCCATCTCTGCTCCCCCCAATCCAGTCGACAACCCCAGCATGGCTGCAGGCTTCCCCATCCCTGGTTCCAAATTTGGGAGATGAGGAGCCGACTGACCAAGGGTGGAGGAGGTCATCTCACCTCTACAGGAAAGAGCCAAAACAAGAAAAGACAAAAATTACAAAAAAAACAAAAACAAAAAAAAGGCTGGGTAAAATAAGCAAAGTCAAAAATATCTTCCTTTGTAATGGTAATAAAATTGCCTGCAGTGTAGTAAAGCCAGAGATGACTTGGTGGCTTTGTTGTCGGTTAGTAACCATGGTGGCTTTAAAAAGAACCTCCCCAGCTACTTATTAAAATCACAGCCTCTTAGCATTGAAAGCTCTGCATCTGTCTCAAGTGATTAGCTGGCTGCTGGCTCTGCTGTGGATACCCAGGGGCCGTGATTGCCACTGCTACACCACTTCAGCCTCTTGTTATCAAGCACCCAGACTAATCCTAAAATGATTTCAGACTATTGCCAGTTGGTCAAAAATTAAAGAAATGAAAATAGCGGAACCATGAACTTCGCTCACTTCAGTGAAGTATAACACAAATAATACTCATGCTAACTCTGATAGTTAGTAAAAGGTCTTCGAAATTAGCTCTGTAGACAACAGCTACAGCTAATATTAATTCTATTGTCATTGTATAATATTTCAAAACATTAGAAAAATGCACATGAGCACCCTGATGGAGGTTATTTTGTGGGGCTCTGGCAGTGCTCCTCCCGTTCTTCCTAACACAGTGGAGCAGATGCCAGTCCTACTGATAGATTAACCGCCCTGCCCAGGTCTCTTCAGAATTTTTGATAACATTGTCCTGCGTTGATTTTAAATATCGCGCCGCAAGACATGCTAACTAGCCGCTCCAGTGCGTCCGTTATCGGACACTCACTACTTCCGCCGTTTTCTTTTTATCGTCTGGGAAAATACTGTGCGTCACTGCTTATGATTAACACTGGTATTCTAGCTACATTTCTAACGAAAACAGACGTCACTGAAATTAATCTAACGCGGTTCTATAAGCTGTTGCCTACAAGCTACCTTTGGTTGGCCATGTACCAATGGACAATGCTAGCTCTAACTTACTAACATGGGTAATATTATCTAGACCGTCTTGCACATTTGTATTTGTAGCGACGGAATAGAAACCCATAAAGTACCGTTACAGTGTTTTCCCCAGAGGTGAGAAGGTGGTTGACGAACAACACTTACCTTCCGAGTTTGAGACTTTTTTCTTACTTCCTTACTAGCTATTTATTTTGCTAGCTAGCTAGCTAATCTGTAAACTACAAACTATGGGGTCATGGGTAGTGTTTTCCAACGTATTTCTCGCGAGATTGATTCCACTTGCGCGAGACTTTTTCTAAAGGATGCTTTAGAAAAGCGATACCGGTGTAAATAACTCGTTAGTCTATAATCTGTAAAACATGCTAAACATGATAAATTATATCAGGTTATTCTCCTGTCGCAAGCTGCAATTAGTTTTTGCCAAAGTGACTTTTATATATTCTTAATTTATCCAGCTAAAAGGATCATTTTAATTGACGTTAAATTTGTATTTTTCTAGTTCTATAATGAGTATTTAAGCGGCCAAAAGCACTGGGTTGATTATAATGTAGGTAGAAAAGTGCAGTCATAACGACACTTGCAAAACAGCTCATTATTTTATTTTATGTATATCCCCTTCATAAATCATGTTCCCTACCGTCTATTTACCGACATAAGCAAACATATTACACATAAACATAACATCGGAAATCTCAGCCTTTTAATGTATCGGTCTTTTATATACATACTGTGGCACCGATATTTATCTGTATTATAATTTTAGATTTAATTTGAGAACTAGAGAAACGAAGCTGGTGATAAAGGAGCAGCAGATAAAACTCGTCAGCAGGACTTCTTGCATCCTTTTTCCAGAATGTTTTACAGCTTATTGCAAAAGCTTTTAAAGGAATCTTTCTTTTTCTGTCCAGCAGACAAAGGAACAAGACGAGGAACTAGCAAAAGCTCAGAAGGAAGACTCGCTCTTTTGTTGTAAAAAGTTATAAGTAGTTGCAAATATATCAATAAACTTTTATTATTTGATTATTGAAAAACATCTACCTTTGTGTGCTTTTTTTCCCCTACACTGTATTACCAAATGTATGTAATGACAACTATTTATTTAGCTCTTCGTTTGCGGCATAGTTTTTTAAGTCTAGTCCCAGATCGTTTACTAGTAGGTTATTTTAATTTTTATTTGTATTTTTTATTGATTGGTGTTTACTCATTTTTGCCTCCATGGTTTTATGTCTGTATTGGCAGTGAACAGACGTTGTTTATTGTACTTTCTAAGTGGCTTACAAATCCCTCTGTTGATCTGGATGCGGTCAATCACTGCGAAGCGCTGTTGTACTTATGTTTAAAAGATCAAATAAACTTGTCTGATTTCACACGCACGTCTGCCGTTTGTGAAAACTGTATATCTGACTCCAAAATCAGGGACACAAAGGCTGGAAAATGGATTTCAACCTTCCCCGGTAAACTGATACAGTGGATGATTCTTCAGGATGGTCAACACAGATACTCCAGTTCTTCCAACAAACAGCATTGCTCGGGTCCTTCAGCCTCTTATCTAAGTCTTCATCCCTGACACTTTCAATTTCAGAGAAAAACTTGAATTTCAAGGCGTCACGTCACCATCATTGTTCCTGTTTTCCGCACTGCTCCACGCCTCCCTTCATGCTGTCCTTCGAGTAAAGGATTGTTTGGTGGGGTGGTAGTGGCATAGCACTTAGGTCGAAGGACTATCAACCGGAATTCCGGGGTTCGAGACCACCTTTCTCCACTACCTTCCCCTTTATGCGACCTTAATCAAGGATTGTGTAGTTGACCCGTTTTATTCTATATCAGTGTGGGAGTGTGTAAGTGTTGAGTTTTAAATTAGGAATCACCGATTCTAATGTCCACTACGTCCTTCTGAGCTTATGCACTTTCGTTCACGGGATAGTGCCTTTCCCTCTTCTCATTCAAACAGCCCCAAAGCCGTATTTAAAACATTCTCATGTTTGGTTTGTCGCTTCTTCCAGCTGAGATTATTAAACAGTAGGATGCGTGATCGTCTCACGCATTTGAAACGTGCGCATTTACGCACGTGGAGCAGCAGGGGTCATTCACTCACTGTCAGCTTCCCTGGGGCATTTCCTGTGTCTTGCCTAAGCCCCTTGCCTGGTTTTTCTCTAATTTTGCTTTTTTTTTTTTGCAAGTGTCATTACTGGCAGCATGACCGGAAGCCCATTCAGATTACACAGGTAGTTCAGTTTCTAGAACATTTGTGTGTTCCATTGCAAGAGGGTTCACTGTGTCTACCAGTACAGTCTCAAGAGTGTTGAGGAGATACCAGGGGATGGGCCATTACATGAGGAGACCTGGGCAGGGCGGTCAATCTATCAGTAGGACTGGCATCTGCTCCACTGTGTTAGGAAGAACGGGAGGAGCACTGCCAGAGCCCCACAAAATAACCTCCATCAGGGTGCTCATGTGCATTTTTCTAAACAAACCAGTGGCACCTCGTTCTTTTTGCAGATAAGAGCAGGTTTACACCGAGTATATATGACAGATGTGGAAAAATTGTGGAAATGAGATGACAGATGTTATGCTGCCTGCATAACATCTTCCAGTATGGCTGGTTTGGCAGTAGGTTAGTGATAGTTTGGGGAGGGTTATCCAAAGAGCACCACACAGACCACTTCAACCAACAGTACTGACTGCTGTTAATCGAACCCTTCTGACCTTATTGTAAGTCTTACTTCTGGTTCCTCGTGATAAAAGTCAGGAAGGATGTCCTCTTTGGCACTATCCACCGTCTCATCAGGGAGCATGCCCAGAAGTCGTAAGAACGTGAGAGGTGAGGTGGGAATACAATCCTGAGCCACATTATGACACAAGCTGGATCAGTCTGTGATCTCAGTGTTTAACATCAACTTTTTTGGTATGATTTTTTCTGAGGGGCAGCCAATCTGAATAAAGTTTACTTTTAAAGGAAAAGGAAGCTGCACCAGCTCGTCTGGCACCAACAACCACGACATGGCCTGAGTCAATTAAATCATCTATTTTCTCCCA
Source organism: Etia nguti (assembly GCA_015106755.1). NCBI lineage: Eukaryota > Metazoa > Chordata > Actinopteri > Cichliformes > Cichlidae > Etia > Etia nguti. The sequence goes on from VUQG01023357.1 coordinate 17,264, forward strand.
TTCTGATGCTCAGTTTGAACTGCAGCTGGTCATCTCGTTTTATGTCTACATACCTAAACACTGACCTGCTGTCTTGTCATTGATTAGATAATTGTTTTAATGAACAGTTGAACACACGTACTTATGCGGCCAGTGAGTGTATATATGGCACCTTGAAGCTCATGCTGATTGTGTCCTATTCTCAACTACATTATTGAAGAATTACTGATATTTTTACTACAAAGGTGTTCATCCTGTCAGCATGTGCTATATCTGTTACAGTAATAATGATGACATGTGCTATTGTATCAAACTTTCATATACAGTCTGTGGCATTTCCCATATAGTTCATACTAACCTACTTACCCATACATTACCACAGCTCTGTTTCACATACATTTACCACATTCAACAAAATATGTTGCAGCAAATCTTCATATTTGAACTGAAATGCTAACCATATATTTGAGTACAACATTTTTTTAAATTTATTATTGAAGGTCACATTGTTAAGCTATACACACATTAGACTTCTTCACCTGTGAGACTTAAGCAGCCACGTCTGCAATTAGATACCAGAAGAAGCTGCTGCTGATCCAGAGCAACAAACAGACCAAAGATGCTGAAGCACATCTCCACCGGCCCACACACAGGTGTTACAACAGCATCCAGCAGGTGGTCATATCTTGAGCACCTTTCTTTACATCCTATACACTGCCACTAATGATTGTCATTAGAAACTCTGTGCACTCTCTGGTCACCGCTTTAAAAATGAAAAATGTAATTTTACCCTTTTTTGTTTCCCAGTATATTTGCAACAGTGAGAATTTCACCCTGCAGTAATAACTGCCTGTGGCCTGTAGATTATTGAGGTCCATGCAAAGCTGCGAGTGTCCTCTTTAGGACAATTACAGGCTGATGATGTTTGCTGCTACTATCATGACATTTATATGTATAAATCTTCAAGAAAACCTGTCCAGATTGATATAATCTGAACTATAAAAACAACACAATTTACTCAGTGTAAACTCCAATGGCTAACAGATGACACTCTATATATGGATGAGTGCGAGTCTTTTATAAGAGGAAAATGAAACGGGTAAAAAGTGTGGCAGCTTTACTGCACCTGGTAAAGGTCGTAACATGATGGAGAAGATGTAATACCTTTCACCAAGTACATGACTTCTCCGTGGCTCTGAGAGTATATTGAAATGAAATTGTCAGAAATAGGTTAAGAGTACATGGCTTTTGAACTTGCTAATAAAAGCACTGTAATGTATTACACATACATTAAGGTGAGATAAATGATGTAAAAACAACAATGAAAAATCAAACTGAAATGATGCAGATGTGTAACGGAAATGTTTGCAGTAACATGTGGCTGAATGCGACGTTGCTGATATTTCATAACCTCGTGGGACCAGTGGGGCCTGCAAAAGGACCACTCGTGTTTCCTTCTCATAACCCGTCAGTGGCTGTTCAGTAAACACTAAGGCGTCTTCACGTCTTCCTGAATGAGTTTCAAACAATACTTGCAGTGTTTTCTACATCTTATAATAATAAAAATCATTACTTAACAAAACATTAACTAAAACAGACCAGTGGCTAAACAGCCTGTGAAAATGTAAGTCTATTTACAAGGTAAAAATTAAATAGATTAAAAATAAATTAACAAAACTATTGGGAAATAGATTTGCCAGCATCCTGAGTGAAAAGTCCTTTCCCTAAAACATTTTCAGCTGGAGCTGCAAGAAGAAAGAAAAAAGAAAAAAAGGACCAATTACAAGCATCCACTTTGAAAAGTAAATGAAGCAGAAAACCTAAAAACTCTGATCACCTGTCAGCAGCATCGTTGTCAGCCTCAGCACTGCTGTCAGCTTTGGATAGTGATGTTCGCAGTGTACTGGGATCTATAAAACACAGAAAGAGGAGGTTGGTACATCCATCATTTTAATGTGAGAGGAAGCTTAAAAAATAAATAAATAAATAAATAAATATATAAAAACTGAAACTGCTCCACCTTGAATCCAGCGGATCTGCGTGGCTGGGCCGTAGCCTTGCTCGTTCTTTGCAGCGATCCGGAAAACGACAGCTGGTCGGTTGGAGGCAGAGCTGTCGATGTGCGCGTTGTCCAGGTGGCTGGAACTGACCGAGCAGGACGTCTTGGTGCCACGGTATATCCGGATGAACGCCATCTGACCCGGCCGATCCGAAGTGGATGAGCGGCTCTTCCTCACTGCCATGTACATGGAATACTCCAGGATCCGGCCCGATGGAGATGAGGGAGCCTCCCATGTGATGTGGACTGAATCAGTGGCCTATATGCAAACGATACAGAAAAGCACATCAAATACATTTTCCAGTTTCCTGATCTTTGCACCCACATTTCTTGATACTGTGTCACCTTGGTAATCTTAACAGCAGAGGGTGCTCCAGGGAAGCCAGGCTGGCAGGTTTTGAACTCACTGACTGGGCTGAAATCTCCCTGGCCAAAGCAGTTGATGCCTGCAACTCTGAACCTGTACGTCTGACCGGTAGCCAGCTCCTGCTTCTCTCTGCCCTGGTAGTCCTGAGGCCCCGGCAGCTTCTTCTGAAGGAGAGAGCAGAGCGAGCACGTGAGGGTAAGCTGTAGTTCATATGTGGTTTCTTTGTAAACACCATTCACTTCTGGTTTTTACCTCTTTAGTGTTCATTGCCCGGCTGTTGACGGCAGACGTCACCTGGTCACCATCAGCAGGTAGGTAGTAGTGGCTGACCTCAGAGAAGAGTGCTCTGAACACGCCGACATCAAACCACACAGCGTTGTCTGGATTCTGCTGAACCTGAAGGTGATGGTTTGTGGTGTTAGTATGAACCAAGCTGAGAGGCAGAGTTAAAAATTGACTTTCAGAAGGAAATCTGACCTGATCTGTGCGGGCATAAAAATCTGCTGTCTTGTCTGCAGAAACCGACTGTTTGCCTGTAAAAAGTTAAAACAATCCGCCTTTTAAAAACCTCACCAGTCAAATATAACTGATGTAAGAGCGTAAGAGCCACCATTACCTGACTGGAGCTGAGCTGAGCTGCTGAGATCTGCTGCTGTCGTCTCCTGCCCAGCAGCTACAAACAGCACGCACAGAAACACAAACAATTTAAAAATGTCATAAAACCAAAATCCTGCTTTAGAGAAAAATTAAATTACATTATAGGTTACACTCGGTTCAGTAACGCAATCTGATGTGGCCTGCAAATTTTAAAGTGGACCTATTAAGAATTTACATTCTATCATAAACAGTGCTGTGCCTGCTCCAAGGCTGAGATATGATAAATAAGGATAATTTGAACTGTGACTCATACAAAGCTACTCTAGCCAAGTCAAAGAATGCACTGCTTTTGTACTTTAAGTTGAGTCTGAGATTAGCAGTCATAAACTTGAGTAAGTGTTTATTTGTGCAGCCATGTTTCTGCAAACATATCTAACTTGACTGTTACTGTGCAGGAGCTTAAATTCTTAAACCCCAACTGATAACAGCAGATGCGTCGGCTGGAGGCTTCTTCCTATTAAAAGGGAGTTTTTCCTTCCCACTGTCGTCAAGTGCTTGCTTATAGGGGGTCATCCGATTGCTGTGGGGTTTTTTTCTGTATTACAGTAGAGTCTTTATCTTACAATATAAAAGTGGCTTGAGGTGACTGTTGTGATGATTTGAAGTTATATAAACAAAACTGAATTGAATTGAATAAAGCAGCATTTAAGCATGAACCACCTTATAAGAGACTTACTGCAGTGTTTTAGGTCAGAGTCGTCTTTCATGTCTCTCCCATCAATCCTCGCACCCTGTGCTAGACTGTCTGCTGAGCCATTTGAAGATTTTGCTGAAGTATCCTGCTGCACCGAAGCCCCCTGAAAAATCAGGGAGAAAATTTAATCACTACGTCTGGACTGCTGGCGTGTTAGTGTGACTGTTTGTTAGTGTGCGTGTATTAAATCTTAAATATAGATAGTCCTGGGTGATAAAATGATAAATACAGTTATTGTGAAATAACTTTTCCCTCATCTTTAAGGTAAAGTCAGCAGAGCTCATTCCATCCATGTTTTGACAGATAACCCAAAAAGCTAATAAGATTAGCACTGAGCTGAACTAATGATGTGGCTGGATCTGAGCTACAGCCACATAATTTTAAGCTGAAGCACCGTGAAGGAATGGCAGCCGGCAATACCGCACGTGATATTTGGGTGACTGAAGCGTTGTTCACCATTAAGTCAGGAACAATAACAAGAGACAAAACAGAGGGGAAAAAGTGACTTCTTCAAAGACTGAACTCACTTGGACAATGAAACGTTTCTCCCACTGACAACGCAAAGCCTACATGAACAGAGTTACATTTCTGGGGTTTTCTTACCTGGATGATTGAGTATGGATTAAGACTGACTTCTTAAAGTATCTTTACTACTTTTTTAGTATTAAGAAAACAAAATTTATATATCTATATATATAAAAAAAAAATTGTTCTCTGTCTTTTTTGTGAGTTTGTTTCCCAGCCATTTAAAGCAGTTTGATTCTTTGCAAAAGAAAGCAAAACTGTGTAGAGGCAGTTAAAATATTATAAATTATAAAATGTATTTTTTATTAATACCAAATGCATTTATTTGAAATTATTAATAATAATAATAATAATAATAATAATGTATACTTTATTGATCCCCATGGGGAAATTCCTCTCTGCATTTAACCCATTCACTCAGTGAAGCAGTGGGCTGCCATTGGGCGGGGAGCAGCGTGTAGGGACGGTACCTTGCTCAGGGGTACCTCAGGGTAGCCGTTCAGGAGAATCGAACCCCTGACCTTCCGATCACGGGGCCAACACTTTACCTACTGAGCTGTCCCTGCCCCCAATTGAATTTGAAATTGAATTTACTTTGTTTTTTCCACTGAAACTTTTGGACTAAATGAAGAAACAGACAGGCTCAACACAGCAGGAACTCAGCACATATATATGCTTTTGATAGCACAGATCATGCTGATCTTCTAAAAGGAAATAAAAAAAACAAACTCTGAAACCAAATTAACCTTATGATATCTTCATAATAAAGAACCATTACAGAAAGAAGTGATTTGACTGACATTGATGATTTCCCCCCCCCCCATATTGCCCGGCCTTTATTATTGATATAAGGAAGGCACACTTACCTGTGGTGCTCCTTTCTCTTCTCGGTTTGCGGTGTCTTTATTTTAACATTGATGGGATCAAACAATTGTGCAAAGAGAATAAAGAAAGACTGATAGTGTCAGTAGTGTATTTATGGGTCTAAAAGCATTGAAATTGCTCCTTTTTTGCTGCTTATTGTATTCTGTCTGCAGTGACCATTAGCTCTAGACAGAAACCTTTCCATCTAAATCCAATAAACATTTTGATATAAACTGATGAAGTCACTGAAGGCTGTGCTTTCCTTACCAGCAGATTGTTTTTCCTTTCCATTCTGACCATCTACTCCTGTTGGACCCTCTGGTTTGGGGAGTAGACCACTGACTGTAGACCTGGGGGGGCTTACAGGCTGGATCTGGAGGATGTAGCAGTCTGCCGCAGCCAGGGGGCGCCATGCCACATGGAGCATGCTGACAGTAGATTTGATGAGCAGCACTGCCTCTGGGGCCGCTGGTCGATCTGAGATCAAAGCATGTTTAAACAGATTTGTGCTTTTAGCCCCCCAGCACTGACCCCATTGCCCCAACTCCTTCCCCAGTTTCTCACCTGTCTCCAGGTACCACAGGTCCTTGCAGCACACTTGGTAGTTCCAGCTCTTGCGGTATCCATCACGACCGCTCCAAACGTAAAGCCTGGAACCGACACTAGTGGCGCAGTGGCCAGCCCTGGCTCTCGGCCTGCAGGCATATGGATCATCGGTCTGTGGTCCCTGGCTCTGCAGCTGGGACTCTATATCATCATCGTGCTGCTCTGCGCCAAGGTTCTGCCAAGTCATAGTGTCTGTGATAGGAAAACCAGGTAACAGTGAGCTTGCTGGCCTACATGAATGATGTAGGAATTCCATGGATCAGATTAAACAAAACAAAAAAAGGTTCACAGCTACAGATCTCGTTTAAAAAAAATAAATTTAAAAAAACCCACTTAAGTTATTTTAAGGGGTTATAATGAGAAGCACTCACCTAAGTTGAGAACACTCAGGGAGTTAGTGCAGATCCATTCAGTTCCTAAAGCAATGTGCGTCTCTGACTCTGGAGCAGGAATCCAGCCACCAAAAACATACATCCTGCAGGCAGAACACACCAGAGTTCGTCAAAGGACATTCTGGTTTCATATATACACAAGATCTATAAAACAATAACACCCAAACAATGACCTGATGGCCCAGAATACATCAAATCCTTGATTTCAAACTCAGGACCTCAAATTCTCAGGTTACGCCATACTGGACTTTGTTGTGACAATTTTCCACACCAGGAAGAGCACATTCTTAACCTCTGAGCTTAAAAAGGTTGTGACACACCATGTATTTTTTAAATAATACAAATTAACAAACTAAAAATGAACAGCGATAAGCCTCAGTCTTTTAAATTCCACAAACACGCCAGTTTTTGGGGGGCTGAGAGAAAAAAAACAACAACCCCCAACTCAACAAGAAAAACAATGTCAGACTTTATTATACAGTACTGTGCAAAACGTTTGAGCCACCCTCCATTTCTCCGGAGTCAGACTTATAAAACGTAACTTATAAAACTCTGCAGTGTGTCTTTAAACACACTGCAGAGTTTAACAGAGATTTTATGCATCCAAGCATAAAATCTCCCACAATCCTCCCTCCACCAAATTTAGACTTGGCAAAATGCAGTCAGATAAACACCGTTCTGCTGGCAACCGCAAAACTCAGACTCCTCCATGAGACTGCCAGACAGAGAGGGGTGATTCGTGAACACATCTCTACTGCTCTAGAGTCCAGTGGTGATGTACTTTACACCTCTGCCTCCAACGTTTGGCATTGGACTTGGTGATGTAAGACTTGGGTGCAGCTGCTCATCCATGGAAACCCATTACATGACTCTGCTGAAAGTTGGTGACCTCTGCACACTACGTGCATCAACAGCAGCTGACCCTGCTTTGTAGTTTTACATGTCCTACCACTTCATGTATGTTGGAGTTGCTGTCGTCCCCAATGTGCTCCATGTTGTTATAATACCACTAACAGCTGACTGTGGAGTGAAGAAATTTCATGACTAGACTTGTTGCACAGCTGCCATCCTATCATGGTTCCACACTGGAATTCACCGAGCTCCTGAGAGCAACTCATTCTTTCACAAATGTCTGTAGAAGCAGACTGAATGCCTAGGAGCTTGATTTTATCCACCTGTGGCCACGGAAGAGATTGAAACATCTGAATTCAATGACTTGGATGGGTGAATACTTTTGGCGGTACAGTGTAGCATTATGGTCAGCCCGAACTGAAATATGAACATGAATGTAGTTTTACAGGTTTTGGATTATCAATGCAGATAATCATTTAACAAAAAGTTAAGCTGCATTATCAGATTCAGCCACACAGCAGAATATAAAGTAGCTTTTTGTGCCAGAGAGAGACACAAAAAGCTCTCTGGTGTTAATACTTAAGAATCTTACTTGTTTCCGATGACACTGGCCGAATGAAGACTTCTGGGAAGTGGTGTGGAACCCTTTGTTTCCGGCATTGACCAAACCATTGTGTCTAATAACGACATAGAAAAGACATAGGTATGTTTAAATATTCCAAACCCCTGCCCCTCATTTCCAATTAGAAATGCAGACATGCAAACAGGGCTTAAAACATCAAAGAGAAAACCGGGGTGTTAGAACATCATCAGAATGCAAGAAGTGATGTGTTTATTTAGTAATTTGAGCTTTTCCAGCATTAAATTTTGATGTATTTTCAGTTAATTTATCAACCCTTGAACTTAAAAAATTAAATAAATAAAATCTTACATCTATTTGGGGATGACCATTTTCTAATTATGAGGATCTCAGCGGATTGCATGTGTTAGAGACATTGCTGAGCAAAGTTATATAACTTTACTTTCTGTGATGAATGATTGCCAAATTAGTATAAAAGGTCAAAAAATAACAAAATGAAGCCTTCAGGGAATGACACAGTTGACACCTAACTGAGGAGCAGTGCAAACAAAGGTTTAAATTCATAAAGTTGCTTTATTTTATCGGGCTTGCTAACTTTGGAGGAAGAGGGAACACTGAAAATTTTGGTCATGTAATGATTATTCATCTAACTTCACCAACTTCTGGCACAACCAAAGGTATTTTCACCATTACAGTTTTCATTTTATACTTACTGCCATGTTGCACAAATACACAAACACATATGATATACTGCAAATCCTGTGTAGAGTTGATATCAACCAATCTTACTCTCATATTAATCATTAAGGCAGTTTTATTAAAAATTCATGCTTATAAACCTTTTTTTGTCCTTCTTCTTCTGGCTGGTTCGTTTAGGGCAGGGGTGCCCAACCCCAGTCCTCGAGAGCTACTGTCCTGCAACTTTTAGATGCATCCCTACTCCAACACACCTGAATCAAATAGTTGGATTACCTCTTCAGCATGCCATCAAGTCTGTTAACAAGCCATTCATTTGATTCAGGTGTGTCAGAACAAGGATGCATCTAAAAGCTGCAGGACAGTAGCTCTCGAGGACTGGGATTGGGCACCCCTGGTTTAGGGATTGCCACATCTGCCTCCATCTCACCCTATACATAGAATCCTCCTCTATCACACCAACCCCGTGCATGTCCTCCTCCACTACATCCATGAATCGTATTCTGTGGTCTTCCTCTTTTCCTCCTGCCTGGCAGCCGCAATCTTCATGATTCTTTGTACGATACAGCCACAATCCCTCCTCTGTAAATATGCAAACTATCTCACTGCTGCCTAGCTTTGCCTCCAAATCACTCAACCTGAGCTGTCCCTATGATATACTCATTTCTAATCCTGTTCCTCCTGATATCTCCAAATGAAAAACTTAGCATTTGTTTTGGAAGTTTTCCATTTAATAAAGCCTGCAGACAAGCGGTGAGCGGTAGCTAACATTTTTTAATAAAAAACAAGAACAGAAACCAAGCTTGGTGAGGGAGTGCATCATCGCGGGGCAGACGATCGGCAGAGTCCCTAACTGAGCCCAGCATGGCTCTCAGTTAAATACCTCCTACAGGAACAAAAGGCAGTACACAGCTGTTTCACACTCCCTTGCTATCTCCCAGAGTTGTTTCTAGTTTCCAAGCCAAGATGGCAGCAGCAGCATGTCTCCTTGTTGAATGTCTGCTTTGAATTTGTGGGGCATTTTGCTGTTTTTTACTATTTTAAATGGATTTAAGTTTTCTCCAACAAGCTTTTTTAAGAGTATCCTAAACTGTTCTGTAAATTCTTGGAAAGTGGCCTATTTATTGGGACTTCTGCTACTACCAGAAGTTGTCTGCACCACACCAGGGCCTGTGCTGCTAGCATAAACCAACTGAGCTTCACCAGGGCCTGTGCTGTTTGCTGAGGCCATCTCACCGCACCGGGGCCTGTGCTGCCGGCTGGACCCATCTGCACCGCACCGGGGCCTGTGCTGCCGGCTGGACCCATCTGCACCGCACCGGGGCCTGTGCTGCCGGCTGGACCCATCTGCACCG
>VUQG01023358.1:0-20105 GCA_015106755.1 Etia nguti
CTAGGGATATAGAGTATGTTTGGGGAGTTTGAATGTGTGTACAGTGTCTATTTGTGTCTGTCTCCATGTCGGGTGAGTGCCGAGTATGTGTTTGTGTATATGGGGGTGGGAAAGCATGTTTGTGTCTGTGTGCGCCTGTTCGTTTGTGTCTATATGTCAGGTTGGGTCTTAGACTCCACCTCTCCGGGAACATCTCAGGCCCTCCGAAGTATGGAGGCCTATCTCCCCTCACCACACTCCCTGCCGGTGGCCAATGCCCTCAGATGTTGGTGTGTTGGTGGTTCTTGGTGTCTGGGGCTGGGCGCTCATGTATATACCGGCTCACTCCTGGTGGCCGATTGGCAGGGCCTGGCCCCTTCCGGCGGGTGGGGTGCCCGCAGGCCTCTGGCCTCTGGGCCTGGGACTCGCTCCTCTCTGGCACAGCTGGCTGCCGGCAGAGCCCGCGGGCACGTCACTGCAACCCCGTCCGGCCTCTGCTCCGTGGCTGCTGGGTGACCTCTCATTTTGGGCTCTCCTCAGCTCTTCCCAGGAGGGTGGCACGGTTGCCCCTGTGGTGGACCTCCGTGGGTCCTCGTACTATGGGGCCTCTGGATATCTGGGGCCTGGATCTACTCCATACCTGCTTCATGCCCTGGGGGACGGGGCTGTGGCTCCCCACACTCCCTAGCAGATCGTTACATGGAGAAAACTTTTGAATACAAGCGCGCTCATCCACACAGGTGTACACACAGGTGTACACACGGGTGTTCACAGACACAAACTACACCTTTCTTGGCTGCTACCTAAAAAAAAAGAAAAAAAAGAAAATTATCATTTCTGTATATTCTTTATATTCTCAGTGTCTAAAGAGTTTTTCCATGGTGCTGTACAACATCATGTTATATAGATGCACTGCAACATTTCAAATAGACTCTTGTCTTATCCTGATACTGGAATTGTAGATAAACACACAAAAAACAACAACTGCAGTGTGGATTGTGAGCATAGTGAATCTGAATTTTTTGGCATCAGACAGCTGGTTATTTTGTCTCTACGCTTATGAAGTAACCTGAGGCAATGCAACTGCTTAGCACATTTGTATGCACTATAAACACATGCTGTTGTACTGTTGAAAGAAGATTGGTATTAGCCTTAGGCAGTGGACTAATCCTAGGTTGTCTCTCTGAACAGGTATCTCATTTCATGACATTACACTTAAGCAACTGTCCTGCTTGTAATCATTTGAATTCTCTTTATAGCCTTGATGTAAATGGCAGACCAGCTGTAAACATGATACTCCTTTTGAGATGAAGTATTGCTTTATATCAATAAGAAGCAATCCTATATTGCTGTTAACCTCTTATGCCGTGGACTGCAGAGCATCGGGTTTTCCAAGCAGCAGCATTGCACTTAACATTTTTGGTTGATACTACATACTGTATGAATAGTATGTGAGCAAGAAAATTAAATTATTATTACAAGATTGTGAGTTAAAATGGGGGCATGGATTCAGACAAGGTACAATACGCAAAACCCAGTTCTGAAGGACAATTTTATTTATTTATTAACACTAAAATATTCTAAAACCAAATAAATTGGTTGTAGTAAAGTCTAGAGACAGCATAGGACACACATTTTAACAAACTAAAGATCTGAGACTGGTACATGACAAGTCATGCTCCAGAGGTTTGTAAGAGAGTCGCAGTTAAGAATGTATGGGAAAAGCTGTGTCAGCCATTATCAGCATCAGCTGGACTCAAGCTGGAACATATTGGCTCATGAAGTGCAAAAGAAAAAAAAATGTGGACTGACACTGAAGTTTTATTTTCATTATTCCATACCCTAAGGTAATATAAAGGGGTTACATAGGGGGAAAAAATATATACCCAGAACTCTGAATTGTAATCTCTCCCAGTAATTTGTTTATCCAGAGCACCATGCAGTGCCTAAAGACTCCTCCATTAATGCTGGAGCCTGATGGGGGCTGCAGTGGGGCATGTCATAAACACAAGATTGTTTAGGTTCTTCATACTGTACTGTTGCAGCAGCAAACAGTTACAGTAAGCCACTGGTTGAAATCATCTATCTGCTAGTCACCTCCCACACAGCTTAAGCAATCTAAAATGGTGACCTCAAATGTTGAAGTATGTCACAGCTTTCCAGGAAGCAGAAGCAAATTTTATCAGTCAACATCGATTTGACCTTTCGCTTCAACAAATTAAAATACATGTTCCTTTTTGCAGGCATTTAAGGCCCACTTATCGTATGGTGCTTCCTGAATCTCACAGCAGCAAACATCTCTGTTTAATATCAAGGTCCTTTAACCATAGAGAGCTTTAAGCATTTATTTTTTAATTTAACTTAGCAAGATTTTTAGGGTGTGTGGAGTCTAAAGTTTGACTAATAGATGAGGAGAAACTGTGGCACAAGAAGAGTCTTATTTGCACATTGGTCAGGGTGTCACACTCCTACAGCCACTGAAGTAATAATCTAGCGAATAGCCAGCGGGAGAATTTCAGTAAATACACATCTGCAGGTGTTCAGTTGACATCTGTAAGGTGTGCCAGGGAAATGGGTGGGGCTGGTGAAGGCCACAGATATTAATACGCACACACTATTTTCTGCAGGACAGTGACCAATTGCAAGTGTACTTTCCATTTCCATATCCATTGGCTGACTTCAAATGATGCTTCAAAGCATCAACTTCAAGGACAAAGCTAATGAAAACTTTTACTCATGCTATAACAACTGTAAACATGAGCCAAAGACTTTATTATGTATTTTTATTACTCCACAGTAGCCACATTGTGCTTGGGGCTTATTTATATCTACATTCATCTCGGGAACTATTTTTCCATCTAAAATTAATTGAAAGGGCAGAAATACTTGGAATGAGTCCACTACTGAGCAAAGAATGCCATGAAGTGTTTGTCCATGTCCTTATTTTTACTTTTCACTTGCTTGGATGGTAATTTGAAAATGGACGTTTGATGTTTATCCACTATGTAAAACCTCTCCATTTTGGCTCTAGCAAATGAAAGACGTGAAAAGCAGGTGGCCAAGTTGTGACAATATTAGGCATAAATACACACTGACATGATACACCCATGAGTAGAAAAAACTGTTAGAAGCAAGAAATTACCTGTACTGACTCTAATCTCATCAATAATAACACAGAAATATGAATGTGACAGAAAACACTAAAATCACAACAGGTTTACTTCAAATACTGACATTTTCATGCCAACCATTTTTATTTATTCCTCCTAATTAACTGAGGTATCAAAATGGTCAAAATCGCCAATGAAAACATAATTGTCAACAATGAAATGTGTACATACAGGAGCGTTTACATACACATAAATTCAGTGAGTCACTGCTCCCTAAAAGGCTGTTACAATGCGGAAATGCTTAACCCCCAAGCCCATCCATCCATCAGTCTTCATCCACTTGTCCAGTTCAGGGTCATGGTTGGGCTGAAGCTGCTGTAGAGCATGGCGCTGGATATACCCTGGACTGGTCGCCAATCACTCTCACATTCACAGCTACGGCCAATTTAGAATAATCTTTTAACCTAACAGTCATGTCTATGGGAGAAAGCTGGAGTACCTGGAGAGAATCCACCAAGACACTGGGAGGACATACAAGTGTCCCTTCTTGCTGTGAGACATTTATGCAAACCACTAGATCACTGTGCTGCCCAAACCCCATGCCATTATTATTATTATTGTTTTAATCTAACCTTTCTATATTTATATATAGGAAGCATATATTGTCTTTACTATGTACTGTAATGTTACTCCACATTGTCTGCTCTCTCTAACTCTTAGTTTTAGGTTCACATGTCTCTCTTAGTGAGACTTTTGTTATGTTACAATCAAAACCTATAATGGCAGTTATAAACACTTTTACTAAGTGGACAGTTGGCCCATGGCATTGTATCACAACTGTTTTGTAGTTGCCAATACTGAAACAATTCTATATATTTTTTGTCCCTTTTAATAATGCAGAACCCAAAAGTTAAGAAATGGAGGGTGGAGGTTTAAAAATACAGGATTTTTCCTTTCATACTCTGCCTGAATGCTTCCTGTGTTGACTTAGATGGCGCACCAGAGATGTTGCTATAATTGTGAGTGCAAGGTACATGACAGCTGCTGCCCTGCTAATGTGCTGCTCAAGCTACACCATCTATTTAGGCAGTCTGTGTTCTTCATACCTTTGAAACTTCACTCAGAATTTTTTTGCCAGAAAGGTTATTTAATTTAGAAACATTCTGGATTTCTTTCCATTTTATTAAGTCTATGTTGGGATTTTTCTGCTTCTTTTCCAGCAAAGATGAATTACCAGTCAGAACTTTTTTAGAATAATATCAAAACCAGCTGTATGCAGAGGTTTGTTTGAGTTACCTGGCATTGTATCCAGATATTCCTATGACAAAGAGCTCAACTTAATATATGAAATATATTATATGACTCAGCTCACAGATCGTTATTCCGCCTTATTTTTCACATCTAGACCAAAGCAAACAGGCCAAGATTAATCAGATCAAGACTAATTAATCAACTTTGGCATTTGTGTTGTCACAGACAAAGTAAAGGTTTCACGACTTTAAAACTATGTAATCATTAGTCTTTACTTTTCTCCTTGTTAGTTCAGATTTCACAAGTCTACATATAGATGATTGTTTTTGATCAAGAGGATCTTAAAAATACCAGAAATAATCAAGTCCAGGTTTGAAGAGTATTTTCAAAAATATAAAGCTGGTCTATTGTAGAAAAGAAACTATATATTTTTTTAAACTTTTACATTATGGAGTTGGTTTCAAACAGCATTATGGTTTTAATTGGGATACTAAATTCCTTTTCACATTGGAGTGATAAAAAAAAGAATCTAAATTGATTTCCCTCGGTCCATTATTCTATTCATTTTTCAAAGTTTCTTTTGGATAATATTATCACTTGCTGTATTGGTATAAGTTGCACCACACAGATATGACATCCGTTAACTTAATCAGCCATAAAACTCCCTATCACAGCATCTCTAATTATATCTGTTTTGCATGAGGTGAGCTTTGTCGTCCTTGATGAATGTTGTACAGTTTGAAACATCTGAAAAACATAGGGTGAAGATGGATTTTTCTGATTCATGTATTAATCTTGACAAGCTGTGAAAGATTTGTAGTAAACAAAAAGCGAATCTACATATGAAAGACTTTCCTTGCGTTCCTTGAGGAATACCTGGTCCATTCCCGCAATACATTACTTGCGCTGTTCATCACGTAAAGAAGAAGGCAGCAGAAAGTATTTTGATAACATCCACTTGAACACTGAAAGCTAAACAACTGTGCCTCTGCTTCTTGTGTCTGCATCGGAATGTAAAATTCTGCAGTGTTTGCCTCTCTTTGATCATCAGAAGTCTGCCCATGCATGCAATGAAATAAATATGTGATTGAAGTGACATTTGAAATGTTGGGAAATGGTTTGAAATTGACATCTGAATAATCAAATGAGTTTTCCAGAGGCCTTTACCTCTGATTGCTCTTATACATTATCATATTTATTAGGAATAGTTTTGAAAGGTTTTTTGGCCTAGTTACCATTACTCACAGCACAGATTCCCATCTTCAGCCAGTATTAACAGACTGCATCAAGTGTAATATCAAACAGACTCATTAAAGTAAGACGAGAAACAGTGAACAACCACTAAAATCTACCAAACAAGACACTTAATTATTATAGTATTTTACCATTTTTAAACACTGTGTATAAATTTAAATCTTAGGTTAAATGAGTAATTAAACAATTGGCACTTTATCTTAAATAATAAAAATAGAAATAAAACATATTTTTAGTGTTGTGTACTTTTTTACTGGTTATCTGTGGAGATAAAAAAAAAATAAACACAAAATGACAAAAAAAGATAAATAATGCTATTGAAGGGGATTCTTTTTCTGACATGTCATCAAACAATATGCTTTTCTTCTGAAGACCTTTACTTTTACAGCTGAAAAGATGTCATGCTCTTATGAGCCTGAAAATTAAATAAATCATGACAACATTACTACTGGGGGTTCCAGGAACACTGGCAATCTGAGCTAAAATATTCAATAAATGCAATCCTGGCATCTGTAAACCCATTGCATTTCTACCTCTCATGTCGATTGAAAATTGTCGACTTAAGGGTATATTGCACAGGAGAATGAATGCTGGATTAAAGGTATAAATAGGTCATTAAGAGATAAATTAGGGAATACGTAGTCAATGCTCATTTCGTGCTTGAACTCTTGAGAAGCACTGGAGCTCATTTCTGCTTTGTATTCCACAGACTCCTTTGCATTCAGTTTGATAACACTGTTGCTAGAAAGCCATTACAAGAGTGTAAACATTGCCAGGAGAACACTGCCTTTTGTATTTATTAAATATTGAAGATAATTGCTCTTGACTTAGAAATGTGTATTTTCAGAACATTCTGTCAAGACCTAAAGTCCATTTAAAAGCTGTAGGGATTATTCTATTCATGTGCTTTAGTGGAGGTACAAGGCTTTGAAAATCACAGGAGCATAAATATGTCTCCTTTGGCTCATGCTGCCTCTCCACTTCAGTCACTTCAGTGTGTCAGTTTGTTCTTGTTGTGCTTTACTAATTCTTATTAATTCAGGTTTTTGTTTTCTGGTTGTTGTTGTTTTTTGTTTTTTGTTTTTTACATAAAATGGACATAAACAAAAGCAAATAAATATTTGTTGCATAGTGTTTTGACTCTGGCTTGGTAGAATATAAGCCAGGGTCAAAACACAATGCCCTTGCATAATGTCCTGAGGCTTCTTCTATAACTTGGTACTGAAGAGAATTATATACAAAGATGCAGCAGGGATAGACTCCACGCCCTGGTGATTTTGAATTGGATAACCAGAAAATAGATGGATGGATTGGTTTACGCTTGACCAGTATTGCTCAGTGATAGTGGTTGTGTGTTGTCATCTGTGGGTCTAAAGGAGCTTCCTAGAGTTTTGTTTGTTTGTTTTTTAAATCCCCTAATCACATTATCAAGATTATCTTGGAAAAATGTTACAAACTTGAGGAACCAACTTTTAAAGAGTTCATTTATGTCATCTTATTTTAGTTATTTTTTGTATGACCAGAGGAATTCCATCAGGCGTGGTAACAATTTATTAAAATTTCGCCGATCTCCTCTTTGCATAATGCCTGTTCCTTGTGCAACTCTGGACCGCTTCACGCGTTCCTGCAGATTTTAGATTTTTCTAGCTACATACCCTTGTGCATTTGCAATTTCACCTCAGTGATCATCTAGAGCAAACACTATGTGTCAGACTAACCCTCTAATGTCACAACTCTAGAATAATCACTGGTAATAAAAGCTCCAGGACTCTGACACCAGACTTGTTTCTTTTCTTGTTTGTTTTTTTGTTTGTTTTCCATGAATGAATGCAGTGTCCAAGTCTAAAGGTGGCACACAAGGTCAGGAGCTGACCATGAGCATCATCATGAGCATATTTCTTCCAAATACATAGTTGTGCACAGGGAATTCATCCCCTGGGGTCAGATTGTTAAAACAGAGTACTGCTGTAATGTCCTAAGGCATCTGGGAAGAGTACAACATGTGGTGTGGGCCATTGTTTACCATAGCAGAAGGCAATGAAAACACAAGAGCTTTTCGGCCTTGCCGAAACACTCTTTCCATGCCACCTGCTATACTTGCCAGATTAGGCTCCCTGCAACTTTGTCCTCTTCCTCAAAATGGCATTAAAGTCGAAGCATTGCTGTCTTGTCACATTGGGTGAGATCCAGCAAGTTTCTCAAATGTGCAAGTGGTCAGGACAGGACTAAATAAGAATTATCTAAAAATAGCAGCAGCACAGAGAATGGTAAAGGGATGGAAAACAAGACTAGCTATTTAAATCAGATGTAGTTTTGATTTTGATTTTTGTGATTTTACCTCATATATTTTTGTTTTGTTTTAATGTCTCTCACGAGCCATCTAACTTTATGCAATTTAAGTATACTTAAAGTTTTGGAATTCTTTATTATACATTTTAAAGTATTTTACACACAGAACAGGAAATGCAGAACAAAATTAGTACAGAATGGAACTTTTTAGGTTGTTGATAAACATGAAATACTGAAATCTCCAGTTAGATTAGTTTGCAAAAATCTTGAGCCACCCTAATTTCTTTGTGTTTTGCTTTCCAAGACTTTCTTGTAATTTTCGTGTTTTTTTTAAAGTGGTCTTGACCAATAGTTCTCTAGGCTCAAGAAATAGAAAAAGGCAAGGGTGGCTGTCCAAAAACCAAGGGAAAGAGGAAGAGAAGACTATTTGTCAAATTACACAGGAACTGACAGCAGGTTTAGAAGTTTTTGGTTTGAATGGTCATTATACACAGAGGTAAGAACAGAGGTTCAACAGTGACCTCCTTATACACGGAGGAGGCTCTGCCATGGTTTGGGCCTGCGTTTCCACCTGTGATGTTGGGAATCTTGTCAGAATTGATGGAATCAATGAAAACATGTACTTTCAGATTTTGATCTACCATGCAATACCATCTGGAAAACATTTGACTGGCAATGGCGTCATTTCTCAACACAGCAGTGATTCCCAACGCACTGCTAATGCAGAAGAAGCATACCTGGGTAGAAAAAAATTGAACAAGCATGAAATATAAAGGTGGTCATACCAAATATTTACTTCAAGCTTGGTAGAACTGGGAGAATTGTAGAATTGGACAAACTCTGTTTGCCTTATAAAATGTATTTCTATGTATGAATGCACAATAAATAAATTGCTGCTCGTATTCCCCTTTTTACTAGCAAAATATAAAGAAGTGAGGGGTGAGTTCAGACTTATGACCATGTGAAGAGTGATTATCATTTATGCACAAGTCTGTTTAGCACTAAATTGATTATTTAAGTTTTGAATTTCTAAGAATACAATACGATACTAGCATTTCAAAAACTTGATGACATCTCAGTGTAAAGAACAGTGTGTAGATATCCTTATCGTGACAACATTGACATCTCTAACAGAGGGTTTCCCTGTGGGTTTGTACTGCACATTCCAAATGTATACATAACATCAAATACAATGTTGTTTTTCTTTCAATAGATACTTCTTGGACAGAAAAGAGGAAGGTATAAATTATTTCAGAGTTGACGAATACAGTGGAGTTATATATACAACACTGCCCCTGGACAGGGAAGATATGCCTTGGCACAACATCACTGTTATGGCCTCGGAGGTTGGTAGGTACCCAGGTTGCTTTCCGTATACAAAATGTTTACAAGAGTGAGTAAATGTAATGCCGCTGGTACATCTGTTTACTCTTATGTGAATGCTCATGAGTGGGTAGTGGTGATACCAACAGTATTTTGCTATGCTTCATCTTTAACAAAGCTTATATGAAGTAACAACTTGACTTTTCTTGTAGCCCTACAATTTCAGGTAGTTAATTAAAGTTTAATTTTACAGTTATTGTATTTAACAAAGTGGATTTTTTGGTTTATAAATCCATAAAAATTAAATGTACCCTTTGTAAAAGTTAAATAAGCACATTGGGAGATGCAAAATGCACTGCACATAATGAACCGAACAGTCATAAACACTTGAAAATGCTGTAATGCATTTGGTTGAAAGAGGCACTCAAGAGATTGATCAATCTTTCCACTCTTGCTTTGTTTTGCCTCAAGCTAATAAGAGACATTATAAATCAGAATCGCATTCAAATTATGGTTGAGTTCTGTGCCATGACAGCAAGATGATTCAAAAAGCAGAAATTACAAAATAGGTGTGTGCTGTAGTTCTACCCCGAGTTTGTTTTTTTCTTAAATGCTCTACCACCAGATAACAAGACACCCTGCGGGGATCATATACTCAGACAGAGGGTAAAATTGGAGTCCAAATCAATATCACCAAAAGAAAGGTTCCAAAAGGAATGAGCACATGAATCTGCACTGAACAGTTTCCATTTATCTACAGGGCAAAAAATTTATGTAGATAATCTTATCTGAAGGTGCATCAGTACAGTGTATGCTAATGGATACTTTCACTGCTGCAGATTTGTAGCAATTTTTTAATTTTCTAAATTAAATGTTTGGAAAGAATACAAAAACACATTATGTACTGTAATATTGTGATTGTCACTACTTGTTCTAACCAGTTCTTCGATTGAAAACTAGTTAACAAAATCATATTATGGCTCACGGTGGAGAAGGTGTACCCACTTCTAAATAAATCAAATCTTATATTCCTCTTATTTTGACATATAGACCACAAGTGTCTGTTATTTGAGCTATGCTGCAAAAATCAAATGTAATTTGA
This sequence comes from Etia nguti, assembly GCA_015106755.1. Lineage (NCBI taxonomy): Eukaryota > Metazoa > Chordata > Actinopteri > Cichliformes > Cichlidae > Etia > Etia nguti. The sequence continues at coordinate 10,309 of VUQG01023358.1, forward strand.
ATGGTAAATAACAAGGAAAATTATTTTTCTTATCATTATTAAGAAAACTGGTTAAAGTTAAGTAATTAAAGTTTTGCAGTTAACCAAAGAAGGTATGCAGTTGTTGGACTGTTAATATTTCTATGCATGTCTAACTCAGTGCACCAAGATGCCTAAATGGGATTATTAACAGCAATACAAAAATAATCAACAGATTTAAACAGTCCAGTGTAAGTAATGGAATTAACAGTCTGAAGACTCGAGAAAACAACAGTGAAGGATAATATTTGCATATTGATTAGAATGTGGAGTATAATTTTTTCTTATAATTAACTAAAAAAATCAAATTAGTCTCAATTGTTTCAGTGTCCTTTCCTGCAGTGAAAATTAATTAAATCAATACATGCCCCTCTAACTCCAATTGCTATCAGGTAACTTGGATAATTTGTAATCACAATTAGGCAAATCTCTTGCCAGGCGAGCGAGATTCTGAATGCTAATGTTTCTTTTAACTTCTCTTTAGTATTCAAGGATACAGTTACATGCCAAGACACTGTCAAAAGGCAGAATGATAAATTTTTACCTCTTTGAATGAGCAAGGACACAGTGTCATCGAGACAAAGCACCAAACAGTTCACTGTGAACCATCCTGTAGAGATTTTATCCTGAAAAGCCGTGGGAATAGATGAACTGTCCAAACTGAGAAAGTGAATTAGAGGATGAACGTATGATAAAATAACATTTTAGTGTTTGGGGGTTTAAATTGGTACTTTACGGTGGAAATATTGTATTGGAATACCATTGGTGCAATGTCAAATCTTCAATAGGTGGTGAAAAAAAAATGCTGTGTACAGAATGCTGCACAAGATAAAGTAAGTAAAGATGTAGAAGCATTAATTTAAATGAAAGACGTGCACACCTGCGTTAACTTTGTGTGTATATATATATATATATATATATATATATATATGTATGTTTTTTTGTTTTTTTTAACTGAAGGTTCTGCTGAGGAAGCATGCTATTTTTCATCACTGTTCTGGTACACTCATAATGTAAAACATACTCGCACCTGGAAGCTACAAAACAACTCTTCTGTCAGTGACAGAGGAGCTGCAGGCTGCTGAGGTTAACTAGATTGCTCAAGGGCCCTTGCTGTGGGGCCAGAGAAAAATTACATGTGACCTGTATACTCCCAGTCATGAGAGTAGCTCAGTCTGCCATTTTTGGACACTTGCATTATAACAGTAAATTTAGCCTTGCCTTTTTTCTTTTTTTTTTTTTGCTTAGTATTGTTGTTTTTTTTTTTTTTTTTTTCTTTATTTTTTTTTTTTTTTTTTTGCTGGTATGCTTGGAATCATTGTCCTGTTGCATTACCTGATTTCAGCCACGCTTTAGCTGTGAGACAGCTGACTCGTATTTAACTCTAGAATACTTTGGTACACAGTATTGACTCTGTATCCCAAGGTCCACCACCATGTTAGATAGTTGGTATGACATGCTCAATTGTTTGGTTTGGTTTTCACAAATTGTGGCACTGTGCATTAGGGCCAAGTGTCTCATTCATCTATCCAAAGGACATGGTTCCAGAATTCAGGTCAGATACAGTTTTTCAAACCTAAGTCATGGAACAATGTTTCTTTTATAGAGAAGGGGCTATCTCCTCGCAACCTTTCCAAAACATGTCATACTTGTTCAGTTTTTTTTTCTAATTGTATTGTCCTGAACTTTAACATTTAATGTGCTTACTGAAGTTTATAGATGCAAGATGTATGTTTTTGGAATTCCTATGCAAATTGGTCAGTTTGACCTTGGGATGCTTTTTCCCTGAACATCCATTTCATTATCACTCCATTACATAACTGTGGATTCATGGACAGATTGTTTGGAAACGGGCTAATAAACCTAATCAGATTAATGAGTAGGACCAGATCATTTTTTAGGTTGTCCTGATATGTAAAACATAAGAACTGAAAAGGGGAGGTTTGGGTTTTGTTTTTTTTTACCCTGGCTCCATTTGTTTCCAGATACCTTACTTCGTCCAAGCTTTAGTTCCAGGTATTTGGTAGGCTCAGACTGTTCTTGGTGCACCAGTCTATGTCCAGTTTTTGTCATTTTGAATGATAACCAGATGCTGCCTCTCATTTGTGTCAAGAGCTAATACATAGTATGTTGTTGCCAATAGAAAAAAGTGGGGATCTGTTAAAGCTCTTCAGATGGGACTCTCTAACTTTAGAAAACAAGTTTCCTTTGCACTGAAATATAGACTCAGTTAGTGTTACACTAATTTAAAAGCAAACTGAACCCAATGCCCTGTAACAGGCTATATATATGTACCGTAACACCCCTATCTAGTTCTGTTTAGATCACTGGTGTGGTAATGTGGGCTTGCCTATAAGAAAACATTGTAAAGAGGAGATTTGCCCTAAAAAAAAAAAAAAGTTTCAGCCTACTTATTTAAAAAGATATTTTTAAAAAAGCTAACCAAACTAGGACAGACTTTCTGTAAACAAGAATATTCTGTACCTCCTGATGTTTGTTGAAGCTGGCCCACATTATATGACTTTTTAAAAAAATTGTGCTGTGCATTAAAATCCAACTGGTCTTGTTTCACGCCTGTGTTCTAATTCCTGCCCTTTGGACTGTATGTTCTGAAATGTTTCACTTTCTATGTGTTGTCCTCTTTACTGAATTGAATGTCCTAACCTCTATGGTGTATGTGCTCTTCGATTCTGTCCGTCTCAGTGGAGAGGAGGGCTGGTCTATGAAGGCATGGATAAAGGCAGTTTTGATGATGTTACTTTTTTAATTTTAAGAAGACATCAGATAAATCTGTCCTTATTCTTGCTTACGATATACGGACCCTCCTCTTCCTCCTCTACCTCTTCTTCGCCCTCCGCCTCCTCCCAAAGGAAGTCTGCTTTTCAACAGCCTGCAAAAGGAGTCGGTTGGTATGTCGATCAACTGTGAAGCAGAAGAAACAGATTTTTTTTTCTGCTGAGGTATTATTCCTACAGTGCGCCAAGCGATGAAAATGGCATATTGTTACACTGTTTGATTTTCAAGAAAGATTATCTTTAAACCCAGGGAGCCACTGTGGCTTTATAGCAAGAGAACCGAGTGTAACCATGCAAGCTTTGTAGGAACATCATGACACACCACTTCAATAAAACGGATGCCTTATTGCCTTTTAACACTTGGGGTCACAGTCCACAGTGAGTTCACTGTCTATCACATTTCAAAATGAACTGGGTATGAAGTCCATCTCAACCTCTTGCCCTTCCCTTTCCCTGCTGAGACTATCATGGCACATTTGTCAAGCAGTAGAGGCAGTGAATTGTCAAGTAACTGCTTGGCCTTTGGTGTCTTGGGGGTGATTGTGAGTTATGAGATAAAGAGCGATACTTACTGGAGCTGTGGATAGACACAGTCTGTGTTGTACTCGGATTTCACTGCTCTTGGAAGAACATAGTAGCAACCTTCTTTGTTAATGTATTTATCTATGAATGCATAATGAAATCTCAGTATTTCTGTGCAGCTATTAGCTTCCAAAAATTCAAAACACATGTTAATTAGTTTTCACTCATTAACAGACATGAGGTAGAGATCAGGCGACAACCTTGGCCATGTATCAATACACTGTATCTGTAATACTTTAAGTAAACAGACAGGAAACCACTCCAGTTACTGTAATTTTTAAAATTAGCATTAATGTATGTAATCGAACTTGCTGCTATGAAAAATCAATAATATAATTTAAAATATAATCCAAACCTTTCATCTGATTTTTATAGCCAGTGACAAGTACAGCATATGGATGAGAAAAAGATAGTGTGTTACTACATGGTTTTGTTTAGAATTTGTTTTGTGAAACTGACCTGTAATTCAGTCTTTTTTGTTAGCTGTGAAGACATCTTATTTTAGCCATTACCTGCTTCTCCCTCTATTCCCCTTTTACTAATGTGTGGCAAATCCTTTCTATGGTATTCCAGGCTTGCCACTGGAAAAAAAACAAACTGATTTTAGAGATTCTGGGAATACATTTTTTTCACCTAAATGTAAAATCATTTGCATTTGTCTCACACCCTAAGAAGGATATATAATTGGTGTCCTGTGTTGTTTATGATTGAATACTGTAGGCTGTATGGTTACTGCTTTCCTATTTGTGGAATAAATGTAAAAAGTCTTCACTGATTCTTTCGTAGTCTAAAGTCATCAGAAATTAGCTATATGTACAACGTAAAGTTACAATATATTCCACACCTGCTAGCTAGGGAATACAGTGGCATAGTGAACAATCAAATAAAGAGTGAGCCATTCAGAGGTGGATTTGCTGGTGTTTGTCAAATCACTGTCCTGCTGCATAACCCAAGTGCGCTTGTGCTTCAGGGCCTGAACTGATGGGCCGACTTTCTCCTTCAGAATTTTCTGGTAGAAAGCAGAGTTCATGGTTCCCTCGATTACAGCAAGTTGTCGAGGTCCTGAAGCAATGAAGCAGCCCCAGACCGTCACACTACCACCACAATGTTTGGCTACTGGTATGATGTTCTTCTTATGAAATGCTGTTGAATTACATGATCGTACAATAAGAAAATGCTAGTTCACACAGGGCCAGGTAGGTCTGGATGATTGTTTTCCCTTGATAAATGAAATCATCATTTAAAAACTGTATTTTGTATTAACTTGGTTTTTTCATAGACTAAGATTAAAATTCATTTAATGATCTAAAACAGTGAAGTTTGACTGAGAAATTACAGAACTGTGTGGGAATATGTTTGTCATATCTTTGCAAGGCCATAACATATCAAAGATATCCATGATATGATGCAGAATTCTAGAGTTTTGCCTCAAGTGGCTGAAAAAGACAGCAACAAGGTTTTAGAAAACCTTGGTTGTGTGAGAACTGTTGGATTTGTTAATGGCAAACTTGGGTGGTGAATTATCAACCCGTATGCCGTTAGCTCATTATTTTCAGTCTTGTTACCATTGGCTTTGCATATACTGTTCATCATCGCTGTTCTTTCTGCCAGTACATAACACCACGCTGTTGTGAGGCATGAGAATTAAAGTGGCTACATTTATGACTCATATTTTTCAGCAAAAGAAATCCCGTCATATTAATTAACATGATGTCAATGTGATGCTATAGTTGGGTTTTTATTACAGAGTTTTATTTGCAAACAAGTTCCCTGCGCTTTCTTTAATTTGAAATGTGTTTTGCTGACACTGCAAACGAATGCTGTACAAAGTCTATTTCCTATCTGCTCAAGTTTCTGTTCTCATTGTTTTTCTTATGGCCTTACAGTCAAATATTTAGTCTAAGCCTTTGTCAGTAAAATTGTGTTTGACAGATAAGAGCCACTCAGTTAAGAATGAGCACTGAGGGCTAAAATTAGATGGGGTAAAAGTGCTATAAATATAACTTATAAGCATTATCACTAGTATTGCAATTGGGTCAGAGTTAAGCCTCCTGCTCTGCCAGTGAAATCAGTGAGGAGGTGGGGCCTAAAGCTTTGTCCCTTACTTACCTAGTGAAGTAGGGCGATTATGGCAGTTAACATTTAGCGATTAAATGTGAACAGTCTTTGTCAGTTGATAAATGTCAAGCCCATGGTGGTTTCCCTTTCGTCTACCTTCTTTGCTGTGAGAGGGAGGAAGGGACATGTTGGTGCCACTGGGCTGTTAGCTGAGCCAATGGGACATATACTGCATATCTGTCACACTCATTCTGCACAGATTCTGGTGCATAGATAGACGCATGCACAGTGTAATCCCACCGTCACCACCTCTGCCTCCTCTGGGCCTTTTATAATGCTGGTAGCTGCTCTAGCTAAGGCTAATGGGATGGCAGGGCTGTTGGTTTTAAAGAGGGGTGTCGTGAGGAGAGTGGAGCAGAAAGCTGAAGATGGCTTTCTAATAGAACTAGTGTGGGTGCTGTGGAGTCAGAGGAAAGAGGTGGAGGGATGCCTTGTGGTCACTGGGCCATTTACTTTTCATCCCAGCACCCCAGCACATCCTCCTTTTTCATACTTTTCCTTCTCTTATCTACTTTGTGTCTCACTTTATCCTTTGCTCACTTTATTTCTGTCTCACTGTGCTTGGTTTACTCCCTCCTCCTCCATGTTGTTCAGAAATACTAGGCCTTTGGGGTTCCATTAAGTTGTGCATGAGCAGCTTTAACATCAGTGTTTTGAAGTCTGTCTTTGACCACCAGGATTTCTATGATAATTGGCTCATGGTTTGTTTTTTCCAAAGATACCAAACTAGCAAATACACTTATAAATCATGCAAACAATCTAAAAGGATAGGTTTTGCTTTATAAGAAGAACACAACAAAAAAATATATAAAATATCTTATCTTTATTATTCAAGCCAAAGTTGTCTTTTGATGGTACACGTTTGTATAAGCCAGCTTTCTGTAAGGTACTGGACCACCAAAAAGCTGCAGATGGGTTCTCAATTTCTCAAACCTACAGCATTAAAACCACAAACAGATTAATTGAACAGCAGTGATTATCTTATTCAGTGTTGGGAAGGTTACTTTTAAAATGTATTCCACTACAGATTACAGAATACATGCCCCAAAATGTATTTTGTAACGTATTCCGTTAAGTTACTCATTGAAAGTAACATATTCTGAATACTTTGGATTATTTAATATATTTTCATGCTTTTTACAACTACATCATTGTACTATTACTGTGTTATTTATTACTATTACTGAAGGCTATAGCATTAACAACCTGCTAGCTGCAAATAATCATGTGCAGTTCTGAAAGCAATACCAACTAGATTTTTAAATCTTAATATAAAATGAGTATCAGTAGGGTGGACATCAGCCGCACTTTTTGCAGTGATTTTGTATAGAAAACTATTTCTATATCAGTAATGTGTTTTCTTTTTATCTGCTTTCAGAACTGCAGGTGATTATTTGCAGCCATCAAGTCTAACAGTCTAACAGTCTATGAACTAACCTCAGCTAACGCCAGCTAACAATGTTAGCTCGGTTGCGAGTAGCCTTCAGTAATAGTAATAAATCACACAGCAATAGTACATCGAAGATATTGAAGTGGCACATAACCCAGGTATTATTAATAAAATTAATATGCTCAGTATTCTCAGTCTCATGTTTAAGTCTCGCACTCTTGGGTGATCCAGTTAAAGGTGACAGTACAGTTACATTTTAAAATGCCAGACATAAATAACGGGAGTTAAATGGCACAGATGTCCAAGCAGCCAGATGTGTTGTTTAGCTTAATATTTAATTTAAAATAATATTATACAGAAATCCTTTGCTAGAAAAATGGAAAATATGTGCAACAATTCATTGAAACATTCATATTAATACAGCATTTAAGGTAAAAAAAACATTTTATGACTGATATGGTTCTACTTTATGTTTTCTATGCAGGTATGCTTTTACTGCACTGGCAATATGGATCCACTAACCCCACATAATTAAGAAATAGTACTTTTACTGACTCTGTACATACAGATAGTAAAGTAAAAATGTGGTGTAAATGTTTTACATTAACACATCACTATGCAATCATTTATTACACAGAGGTACACTGTGCTCATTTTGTCAAATATTTGCCATAGCTTTAAAATGGTGTCACAGCTGTTAAATCACACAGAATTTCTAATATATCCATGCCAAACTTGGCAGATTTTCCCTTCTTTGATCAGTTTATTTGATTTCTCTGTGTCACTACTTCTTATAGCCAGTGGCCAGACCTCTTTCAGTAAGAATCTGAAACCTGCATTACTGCTCACCACAGTTACTAAAATGTCTTGAGGCAGGTGGTTAATTACCGACACACTGGCCTCCCATGGCACTGAAAAACCAGGCTGTGAGGGAGGGGTAAGGAGAGTGTGGGGGCAGCTTGCCATCATGGGACAGAGGAAACCTTGCTGCAGGTCTTTTCTGCTCAGCTAATCTTTTTTATTGGTGACTATGGTGTTTTATAGAACTCAGAATAGATCAGACTATGTTGCACCATAGATTGCTGCATACACATAGTTGTGGTCAAACGTTTACATACACTCAACATTGGCATGAATGTAATGGTAATTTCCAGCTCCTTACATCTTACATACATCTTTAATTATTTTATCTAATCCACACAGGGTCAAATGTATAAATACTGGCTCAAATATACACATATAAATACATATATGTACACCCACACTAATATTTCATTAAATGTACCTTAGCAAGTACCAGATGCTTTGATAGCTGTCAGCCAGTGCCTTTAAATGTTTCAGATCATCTGGGAAGGTTTATCTCTGTTGCCATTTGTGGATAATGGCTCTCACTATGGTTCACTTTTTCACACATGGAGGTTTGGATTATTTTTCCCCTCGATCAGAAACACCCTCGTTTTGTGTTTACTTGTGTTGTCTTTGTCTAATATTTACATTTGTTTGATGATCTGAAACCTGTGACAATCATAGAAAAAAAAAACAGGAAATCAGGAAGGGGGCAAACACTTTTTTTACACCACTGTATGAAGATCCCACAAGACCTCATATTATTCCAACAGAGCCAGACTGCTGGCTTGTGATTCCTAGAGTTTTCAAAAGTAAACTGGGAGGCAGAGCCTTCAGCTTTCAGGCCCCTCTCCTGAGAAATCAGCTCCTACTTTGGGTTTGAGAGACAGACACACTTTCTACTTTCAAGATTAGTCCTAAAACTGTCCTCGTTCAGAAGTCTTATACTTATGGCTAGATTTGTAGACTGTGCTGAAAAGCTCTGTCTATGGAAAAGAAAAGCGGAATGTAAGAAGCTTGTGTATGGCTATCAAAAGTATCTGGTCAAAGTCCACCTTCACTTGGAGATCTACATTCGTAGGACCGATGCAGAGTCAGGCAGAGAGCTTTGTCTTTGGTGAACACTGGGACACCTGGCTGTCTTCTATTTGTCTCTCTGCCATCTCTCCTTCCCTCTTTATGTGGGCAGGAGTCATTCTGGGTTCATGGTGCCTCTGACTCGACACACATGTGGTGATCACCCAACTGCTTAAGGTAGTAAGTCAGTCTTTGGTAGTCCCCAATGTTGGATTCTGTTCATCTGGACGTAGCGTTTTCAGTGGGAGAAATGTTTCGTCACTCATCTAAGTGACTTCTTCAGTCTCAGCTGACTGCAGGTTTCCCCAATCTTATAAACAAGACTAGGCTATTGACCAGACCTCATACCACAGGCTATACCCAGGGGAATCTACACCAAGTCTGTATGGTTTACTGAAGATACATAAACAGGGTGCACCTTTAAGGCCAATTGTCTGTATGATCAACTCAGTCACCTATAACATCTCTAAATTTCTGGCTTTGATCCGCAACCCGTTGGTAGGCAGCTCTGAACACCACATCCAGAACACCTTGGATTTTGTTGAGAAGGTGAGAGATATCATGATGGAGGCAGATGAAACCATGGTCTCGTACGATGTTACATCTCTCTTCACTTGCATCCCAGTCACGGAAGCGTTGGAGGTAGTCCGTAAGAGATTACAGGATGACACCAACCTCAGCAACAGGACCACTCTCAGCATCGACCAAGTGTGTTTGCTTTTGGAACTGTGTCTCCATTCCACCTACTTCACATACAAGGGTCAGTTCTACAGGCAGAAACATGGGTGTGCCATGGGTTCCCCAGTTTCACCCATCGTGGCCAATTTGTACATGGAAGAAGTGGAAAAGAGGGCTTTGCTATCCTACCCTGGAACACCACCAAGCCATTGGTTCAGGTATGTGGATGACACCTGGGTGAAAATCAAATCTCAGGACGTACCACAATTCACGGATCACATTAACTCGGTGGA
>VUQG01023359.1:0-10415 GCA_015106755.1 Etia nguti
TCAAGCAAAAATTAAATCATATGCAACAGTCTGACTTGAAGAAATGTGTTTAACATTTAAACCTATTTTCTGCATATTCCAGCATATAAAATAAAATAATGTTTTGTGTTTACACTCACTCTTTCAAATAGATGCAAGTAAAACACAGCAGAAAATAAATAAAATCAAAGACTCAGCGGCACTGAGTCCTGTCGCTCTTGAATCTATTTTCACCTGTTTAGCAGGAGTGGGGCGGGTGGAGGTTTGCCCGGTGCCGCAGCGGTCATGTCAGTGGGAGGATCCGGGGGTTTCTCTGTATATATATTATCCATTGTTGCTCTGCACACGTCAGTTGCTGCCACGGATGTCGCACACGCTTACGTCATTGTCATGAGACATTCTCACAAGCAAAATCATGATGGTTTAGTAACGCAGTAACTCAGCGTGCTTATGGGAAAGTAACAGTAATCTAATTACTTTTTTGAAATAGTAATCCCTTACTTTGCTCGTAAGCACAAAGCGCGGACCCGCCGACGCATCAGAATCAGTGAGCTGTCGGCTCTCAGCCCCGACGGCGTGTCCGTGTCCGTGCCGTCGGGTGAGAAAGCCACATCTCACTGATTCTGATGCGTCGGGTCCGCTCTGTGTTTACGTCTTTGTGCAGAATCCCTGTACCTGCTCTCATTTACTGCTTTAGCTGTTTGGTGGTTGTTGAAGTTTTGTGAGGTTTAACCTGAGATTCTGGCGTTTCAGGCAAAATACATTTATATTTAAAAATCGATTCAGGATATCGCGTTATTCAAGCTAGAATCAATTTTAATCGGAAAATCGATAATCAAAACCCACCCCTACTCGTAACGCGTTACTGCCCATCTCTGCTGGTAGGGCCCCAGTATACCCACTGCTTTGATTGCTTTGTACCCCACGATTCATGACCTCAACACAGCACTGTACCGCTTATATTAGCGCCTATGGCACAGGAAGTCAAAACGGGAGAGGTTTTTTTGTTTTCCAGGAAGTGTTTTTCAGAAAATCTCATCTTTCCAAACTGTTGGAACATCTCCCACTGTATAATATTTGAATCTCTGACTTCCTGTACTGATATGTTATTAAAATGGTGGGAAAAAAACCCGGAGTCAGTTGTACACTTGTGTCTTCAACTTGGATGTGGCTACAGTGGTGGCAGCAGAGGGGTATTGTCCTTGTGCCAGCAGAAGTGACGTCACTTTGTCGTATAGTGCTATTCCCAGGGTGAGAACGTGGAGCATAATGGGGCCCTGTGTATAGATCGGTGGTTATCAAACTGTAGTGCAGGCCCTGGGGATGAGGGGGGAATAACCATTTGAAAAATGTGAAAAAAAAATAAGAGTTTATTACTGATATTGCATTGATGATATGCATCTTTTTTTAAAGTTAAATTCAACACAGATCCTTTTTTATTGTTAATGTTTGATAAAAACTGTCAACTTTTTTCTTCTTCTGGAGTGGGACATGTCAGAAAAAGTGTGAAAACCACTGAGTGAGATCAATGGTAGCAGTTGTCAGTTTAGATTTAGGCTGATGATGCTGTTTAGTTTCACTTGTCAAGTCCTGCATTCACACTGGCTAAGGGCAGGAACACAGTTATGATAGCACACATACAGTAACATCTGTTTACATTTTGTTAAATTAAATTGTCTAAATCAACAAAGAGTAGTAAACCTAAGAAACACAAAGATCACGATACAGATAATCACATGATTTATTTTGAAGTGTTTCTTTTCCCCATGCTGCACTGCCACGCGCGTTCTTAGAGTTCTCCCACATGTTAAGTCCCTCTTTAACACCTGGTTAATACTGTGGTGACTCTCTGATTGTCTTACAAAGTCCAAACATCAATGTTGGGTTTTTAAGATGTTGGAACTTTGAAGAAAACCTGAACATTTTGCCAAGTAGATTAATGGCCACCTCTTTCTATTTCACATTCTGAGATCTGTTCTGAGATTTGTATCATCTTTCTTGCAATAACCACTTGCAGTAACCCTATTTGTGCTAACTCTTAGCTTCTGATAGTCAAAATGGAAACTTGGGTAACATTGATTTTCATTTCCATTAAAAAAAAGGCTGGACTAATATGACATGAAAATATGATGTACCAAGAGTTTCATTTTATATCCGTAGAAACGTAATGGAAATGTTTGTTAGTGACTTTTTAGGGCTTGGATATTGCTGATTACTCATGTGTGAGATCAGGCACAAATTTTGGTCTTTCTTTTCTTTGGTTCCTTCAGAGGTTGACCTGAATGGAGAGCAAAACATTTGTCTGCTGTTTTGGAACTCCAAGCATTAACAAAGCATAAACAAAAAAGAAACCCCAAAATTAATACAAAGCACAAGAACAAATTCTGATGAACAGAGGAGCACAACAGACAAAGGAAAAGAGGAAGACACTAAGTAATCAAGACGCTCAGCAAGACAGGAAGTAAGAACATCAAGTAAATACCAAAACAAGAAGATCCACACTAACTAAACATGATACAGGGACAGTAGGAAACAGGAGCACAAAGAAGAAATGCAAACATGGAAACACTGGGGAGACTAGAGTAATAATAAAATCAAGTCTCGCTATAATACTGGCAAAGTCATGAACCAAAAGTCCAGGACTATGACACTTTTTTCTTCTTCTGATCTGTTGGATAGAAGAGGGTAACAGTGCTTTATTTTCTTCCGTTTCTTCTATTGCATTTTAATTCAATTATTACATCGAGGCGCTATCAGTTAATAGGCAGAGTTGTAAACTACTACACTTTGGAGCCGGTATGTGACACAAATCCCTTTGGGGTCGGATTAGGAAGTGCATCCAGAGTAAAAGTCTGGCATGTCAAACATGTGGCTCCACATATTTGAATGCTTTAACACAATTTCATTTTTTTGATTTGTTTACCACTATGCAGCTTAAAGTTTTAGTTCTACATGACGATCTAAAGGTCTGCACCAGATAGCACAGCCTAATAACTGCTGGGCAACATGTTTTTTTTTTTTATAGCTATAAAATGTTTTCTGTTGCCACATAGTTAATCTAAGGCGATAACGAGGTGTCCTGTTAAAATGACACTTACTTATTTAATTTACATTAAAGCTGCTTGAAACTTGCCACCTCCTTCTTAGGTCTAGCTTACAGTAATGTGCACAGCAGGAGTGCCTTCCTTCAGGGTTTAGTCTACACCCACAGAGGGACCCTCTACAGACCGAAATAGCTTTCAATTATTTCTTACTGAAAGGATTCCTTCTCTGACCAGTGTAGAGCTCAGTGTGCTGTGTAAATTAATGCAGGTCATTATTCAGGTTGTTGTTATGAGTGGCCTTGAAGGGAAGTCTATTATATCCTTAACTTGGCAGACATATTTTATCATGCCCTGCTGCTTATTACTATTCACAGTAGGTGAGCAGATGTGCACATTTACACACACACACACACTCTGGATGTGGTGAAGGTTATTATGATGGCTGTATGAAGAGCAAGTGAAGCTTTCAGATGAGTGATTCTGATAGGGAAACACAGGCAGGACACTCTCTCCTTCCCCCTGCAGATTAAAGGAGTTTCCGCTCCTTTGCTCCTTTTCTCCTTTTCTCCTTTTCTCCTTGTCCACCTACCACCTGCCTCCCTGTTTGCCGTTGACGCTTGGTCCTCTGCTCATTTGACTTAACGGCACTCGTTATCTGCAGTTATTTATTAGTAAACTTATTTTATCACAGTGGCATTGTTGTGAAACGTTTGCCCGTTCGCTCTGCATTCTTTTCCTCCTTTCCTTGTGCTTTTATTTACTTTGCCTCATCTTGCTTCATAGCGTGAAGAGGAGGAATCACAGTGTATAAATAAACTAATTGTCTCAAGTGGCTTCATAACGTACTGTGTGTAAAGAAAAAGAAAAAAGAAAAGAAAAGATTTGATGAGGATTCTGCCCCTGCCGCTCTGTTAGCTTCTATCTCTAATGATGTTCATTAGCCACTCTGAAAAGTGACTCACACTAAAACACATATTCACACATAATAAATAAATCTAACAGAGAGCTAAAGCGACTCCGCAGCTTCCAGGTTCTGTCCATAAAGTAAGAAAATCTCATTCAAAGTGCCACTGACGGCATGTTCATATATTTACATGAATAATAGATTTTTTTTTTTTAAATGATCTAATATAGTATATTCAATATTTATGTCTGCACTGGGCTTCAATAAACACTCCTTCCTATTGTGGAAGGCCCCAAACTGATGTTAGCAGACTACACGTCACAGCCCGACAGAGCGGAGGAGTTGCAGCCCTTCTTTTTTAGACCCTGGAGATTAACACTAAAAAGTTTCAGTGATCAAAGTACCTTCTCTGACACTCTTTTAGTGGAGCTTTATGTCTTTCTGTGCTCACAAAGAAATCCTCCTAACTTGTGGATGACGTGGCGTCTTAGACTGTAAACCCCGGGACTTCAGAAAGACCACTGCAAGAAATGCTGACTGAGAGATTGTATTGATTAGTGAATAGCTCGTTAGTCATTTCGGAGGCTACCCTGACAAAAGCCTGCTCGAGTGTATATATATATATATATATATATATATATATATATATATATATATACACTTTATATGGTGTCTTCAGGTCCTATATACAGATATTTAGGAAAGCCCAAACAAAACACTCAGTATCTGAACCCTCCATCTTTCTCATTTCACACACACTCCCACACACAGACCCACTCAAACCTCACTCGGCCTTCTTTAATTGGACACTTGAGCGGCGCACGACTGCATCTGGCTCCTGTTGAACACAGCCTGACATTTCAGACTGCTGACCTTTCCAGCCCCGCCACAACTAAATAATGATTAGTCCTGGCAACTGTTCCACCACAGCAGCAGCCAGGTACGTACACACACATTAACGCATAACACACGCACACACAAACAGGCACAGGAGCGAACAACAGCAGCAACACCTGCATTAAAGGCTTTGTCTTTTCACAGTGAGAAAATGGGGTGCAGGCATTGATTTGAGAGGCCATTGTCATTCTTTTGGCTTATCGATTAGATTGTCCTTTTCCATATCTGCAGTCAGCACCCAATAATGTGTTGTTCTAAATTAACTCTGCTTGCCTCTGTTTAGTTTCTCCTTTCCCCTTTATGCACTCTCAGCATTACAGTGGAAAAAAGGTCAATCATATTCATGAGATCTGGGCCGATTTGAGAGGAGGGTGTCTGAGTGCGTGCGTGTTCTCGCGCGCACACTTTTGGGTTTGTGCACAGAAGCGTGCAGCGTGTGTGTCTAACGCAATGAGGCAGCATGGAGATAATAGGCAGTTCTCAGATCTCTCTTCTGACTTTCTTTTCTTTCAGTCTATCACTTCTCCCTTTGTATCTCCATTTTCCTGCTGTTTCTGTCAGAACAGAATAGAAATGTTCTTCATTAGAGTCCGTCTTTTTACAGATATTCTTTGTGTTCTGTGCTTTGCTTTCGCCAGACGAAACCACAGTATATTTCTCTTAGGTCGAAGGTCACATTTTGAACAGTGAGTGTCTGAATCTTTCATTACAGATATGTATAGTTACAGGTTGAATATTGTAGCGTGGGAAACATTTTAAAAGCAGTGGTGTGCATATGGTGTGTAGTATTAAAATTCTAAATATTATTACATCTTGGTTAAAGAGGGACATCATTTTTCACCCCTCAGTCGTAAAAGGCTGATGGGGTGTTGTCGTCACCCCGCCGGGCGGACGCCGTCCGAACAAGGCGACGTAGGAGCTTCAAATTGGTACCATAGATGTGTCTGCTAAAAATCTTGGAAAAGTTTGAATCTCAGTGACCTTGGCCTGAAGGCCAGGTTTAAAGGTCAAGTTTTATGAAAATCTTGTCAATGCGATAACTCGAGAAGGAAGTGACCCAGAATTCTCAAATTGATACCGTAGGTGTGTCTATTAAAAATCTCAGAAGAGTTTGAATCTCAGTGACCTCGACCTGAAGGTCAGAGTAAGTTTTCTGAAAATGCTGTGAATGTATTGACTTGAGAACAAGGTGATGTAGGATTTTGAAATTGATACGATGGGTGTGTCTACTAGGAGGCCGAGGAGTAGCGCTGGTGGTTGCCAGTATTAACTTTGTTGTTTAGATGATATGTAAAGGACCTAGAGCACGTATGTCAGAGTCATTTGATTATTTTGCTCTTAAGGAGGGCAGACCAGTGAAACTCCTCTTTCTGTCAATGTAAAAAGTTTGACTAACTTAAGACATCTGACATAAGTGCAGTGTGAACATTATGTCTCTGTTTTTATACATAATAATGATTAAATGCTGCTGTAATAAATTATTTTGTTCGTTTGTTTGTTAAAAACCAAAAAAAACCAAACAGTTGACCTACTTTTTAAAAAAAATCCAACTTTAGTGAAAAAACAGCTCATTTAATTATTTTACTATTACTTAATTATGTTGGTGTAATATGAGTAGCCATGAATGAATGAATGAATGAGAACTTCAGGTCTTAGAATTATATGTATAAAGTATTTAATATTACAGGGCCGTAGGAAAAAAGTGCTGAATGTTGACAAACTGTTAATTGTTGCCATCGTTGACTATTGGTCCTGCAGTGTTTTATGGATGTCCGTCTTTTTGAATCTTATTTTCAAAATTCTCATTTTTTGTGTCATGCCACTACCTTTTAAGCATTTTGCTTTGGGGATTTTTATACTAAGACATTAAACTGCTAAAACTGGCAAAAGACTAAATCTTGTTGGCTCAGGTGATGGGGTGTTCATCCTTTAATAGCACTTTTAATGGCTTGGTATTCCTGCCCTCCATGCCTTATTAAAGACGCATTGTGGTCAAGTAAGACTAGACTAAATATGTGGGATCGAAAATAAAACTAAATGAATGCTTTTCTATTAGAGTGAAAAGAAGTTATGTTTTTTATTACCTTTTTTATTTTTAATTTTTACATGTGCTGGGATAATTAGATTTTAAAGTTCATCTCTTGGCATTGATTAAAACCCTAAAACTCACCTTATCATCTTATAAACTTTATCTATTGTTTCTTACAACATCTGAAAAATAACCATAGTCCATGACATAAGCAAAAACTCCCATCATGCAATTTCCTGGGATCCTTTTTTGGGGGGGGGGGGTTGAGACTGTCTCTGGTACTCTACAGTTCTAAGGCGGAAATCCTCAGCCACGTAATTGACTGCTTCTTTTGCTCATGGCTTACAAAAACATAAACAGACATGTTAAGGTTAAAATCGTAACCTATAAATTCCCCGTATTGTTTTCCACAGACACGTACAGTCTCTACAGTGTCTCAGTATTTGAATAACGCTTCAGAAAACACCAGAACACGTTTCTCTGAACTAAACCGTCTCCTGGGTAAGCTTGGGGTCAACAAAGTTTTTTTTCTCTCATTTGTACAGTACAGCAGCCTGACCTTCTTCTTTATTGAACAGATAAAAGTCTCTGACCAGAACAATGCAGTGATGTATTGTGAAGTTATGTCCTTGTTGTGGTGGTTCATTTAGTTTGAATCTGATGTACTTTTCATGGCCTTCATGAAAATTGCATCTGTTGAGTTGAGCCACAGTATTAGTGTCCAAAGAGTGTCTCTAAAACCTGTGACATCCCTGCTTTGTGAAATATGAAAGAGATTATTATTTTAAGTTTATGTTGGTACAATTTCTGATTTACTTCAATGAAAAGATGTTTGTGCCAGAGCAGTAATCTTTCCGTCTTTAATCTTGCAGGGAAAAAAAATAATTAAAGTTAACCCGCTCGTGTGTACCAGTTTCTTTTTCGCTCGGCTGTAGACTTTCATCAGCTGATCTTTATCTGTCAGACCAAATTCCCCTTTGAGTTGGGCTCAAACATAAGAAATCTGCATTTATTTATAATGTTTTTCTTTTCATTTACTTCCATCTTTTCATAGCCACACATCCTAGAGCTTAGAAGCAACAAAGCAATTACTCTTTTGTCTTTAGCACCTTTTAGCCAAGCTCACTCTGTTTCTCTGAAATGTTAATTAGGTCTCCATTTTTTTTCTCCAGTTGGTAACACTGTTACACTGCGAAGCTATTATGCTTTATGATGTGTTGGTCTAAATACTTCTGAGCTGCCGCCCTATCACCTGGTCCACCTACTGTAGTCTGTAGAGGCTTCCACACTGAGAATAGTCTTTTTTGCTGACTTCAGAGCAGGAAGCAGCATTTCCAGTCAGCCTGGGCTAACTGAGAAAAGGTGAAAAAAGAACTGTGGAACAACCTGTATGTGACCTCCTGGTTCCTGGAGGTGTACAAACCTGAGCTGATCAAGTGTCTCGATGAGTGCAAGCTCGACTGACTTTCAGGTTGTCAAGCTGCAGAGATTTTGTGTTCAGTGGATTGGATGTATGATTTTACACCTAGAGGGAAAAAAGGAGGAAAGAAAAAGTAACGAAAAAAAACCAAACCAGATTATTTATATTAAAAAATACTATCGGGCTCTTGTGTAAATGAGCAGCTGTGAAAACAACACCTCCTATTACTGCCCTAATTTTATCCTTTCTCTGTGAATTTGCATATTTTATCTCCCTCCTCTTTATTACGGGGGACCTATGCTTTTATTTTGATGTGGTTTAAGAAACAAACAGTGAAAAAGATTAAGGACGGGTGGGAGGAAAGGAGAAGGCTGCGCTGGCCGCCTCATATTGAGTATTTTCCAGTTGATTTTGTTGAAGGCTTCTCAGCAGCGTAGCTAAATAAGCAGCAGCATGCTAATGAATGGAGAACGAGTGTGATAATTTACCAGACAACGAATGGAGGACTGTGAGAGAGAGGAGCCAGAGGCAGAGACGGAAGCAGGGAGAGAGTTAGGGGCAGCACAATATTGAGAATATTTTGAAATTGTTTGTCATCAAACAATTATTTAACACCTGTTTCTATATAGCCCATATGCCGGGAGGTTCTTTTTGTCAAGCTTATCCTGATAATGCTTAGAATAAATATTCGCTGTGTTACAAATACAGTAATTTCATGCACTGTACCCCCAGTCAGCCATGTGTTTCATGTTTTTGCATGCAGAAAAGGGGAGAGAGATGGGGTGGGGGTGTAGGGGCTAAACTCAGAGGACACTAAAATGACAACATAGAAGCACAGACTCTGTCCTCTTTCTGAAAGGACGATGTGACGAAGGCAGTAAACAGTCTGTGAACAGGCTGTGGGCTCTGAGATTATTTCTTTGTCACCAGCAGAGCCACCAGTGTTGCTGAGCACTGCTGTGGAGCAAATCCTCCTAGAGAGGACTGATTGGATTTTTGTTCCAGGGAGCCTTTTGTGTTAGCAGCATAGGGACTAGATAATAGAGGTTGATGCCATTCTGTCTCTGTGTTATGGCTGGTGGAGTGAGTTTTTGCACTCTCTGTGTGTGTGTGCGCGCGTGTGTGTGTGTCTTTAGAGGACCTTGTCTCTCTAAACAACTACTATATTACTTTTTCCAACTTATTGCAGTTCTCCTGGCTTTAGAGCTCTCAAGATGATAATTACTCATTCATTCGAGTTACTTTACTTTCTCTTCTAATCTATAGTTTTGACTATGACAAGGTATTAAAAATACTGCGCTGTTAAAGCAGGACATACTGCTGGTATACATACAGTAAACTGCCAAGAGACTCGATGTCTGGTTGAAGGTCATTTTCAGCCTCAGTCCTTCTGTCAGATCTATGTTTGGAGCATGTGGCACAACGGGTGTGTATGTTGAGTCCTGAATGTATAAATAAAAAAATATACATAATTTATTTCTGTAGGGGAGATTCTTTTTTTAATTGCCGCTCCAGAAACTGAAGTCATTTCAATCTAGAAAGTTCCTCAGCTCATTATGTCTTTCTGCTGTTCTGTGTGTGTGTATGTTTGACTTTGTACTGACCTCTGTTGGAGACCAAAGATCTATACAGATAGAGCTTTGCTGGCCAATCATAGTCAACAAACCGCTTAAAGCAGACATTCAGGAAGGGAATGGTAATGTTTAGGTTTCTCAGTAATTCTGCTTAATTCTATGTTTCTTTTTTTGGAAACGTGTTATTTGGAGGCTGAATGGTTTTCGTTACAGGAAACATTTTACCATTTGTACCTGACCTGGTTCCTGCTCGGTGGGCTGACTGTAGTGTGCCTGTCTGTTTCAGGCCTTTCAGCGGGTGATTGCCAGATTTGTGTTGACTGTTTTCTCATCCATAAAACTAAATGTGTCTCTCAGCACCGGGAGACAAACAGTGTTTCCCATTGTCACATCAGCTGGCATCCTGCATCTGGACAGCATGACATGTGGCTTTCTTTTTCACACTGAAAGCAAGAATCTCAGGAAGTGTGTGTGTGTGTGTGTGTGTGTGTGTGTGTGTGTGTGTGTGTGTGTGTGTGTGTGTGTGTGTGTGTGTGTGTGTGTGTGTGTGTGTGTGGGGTGTGTGGAA
>VUQG01023360.1:0-11302 GCA_015106755.1 Etia nguti
CAGTGTGGAACTGGTTTGGTTTTCGTCCGTCAGATACCCACCAAAGCACAATTTTTGGTAGAACATGCAAGCAGGCCGAAAAAAACCTGGGGCTGGAGGGCGCTAACGTGTTGACGCCATGCAGCCCCATGTTTTTTCGGATCGCACGCCCCGTGCGATCCGTGTTAACTCGCTAACAGAGATTTGCCGCGTTAACACGGTTATGGCGTTATATTATACATGGTTATGCTCAGGATATGTCGGCCCATTTCCACTGGAAATGCCTTTTGGTTAAACTGTCAGCAAGGAATTTGCATTTGCACTGTTAAATTTTTATATAGCTTTAATGCACATAAAAAAACAGCTGCTTGTTTAAGTGAAAATACATTGATGGGGTTTTCTTTTTTTGCACTAATAAAGTTATGGAGTTGTAACGTATTTTGTCTCGTGTCAATTATATCGTCAGTTATATCGTAATCGCAAATTTTCAAATATATATCGTGATAAATATTTTTTGGCCATATCGCCCTGCCCTAATTGTGACCTACACCCGTTTTCACACCTTGGCTCATGTGATTAGGTAGAGTATCATTAGGGGGTCCATTGTCCCTCTTGGGGGGAGACTCCCATAGGGCTTAAATCTGGGACTCTCCGCCATTTGACCTTAGAACTGAAGAAGCTTCTCGGACGAGAGGTGAAACATCTTCAAGCAACTTAAAGAAGTTCAGACGCTAAACTATAGGTATGAAAACACCCTCAAAGAGTCATCCTAGATAAGGGTAGGGTGTCTGGTTGTCTGGTCTGGAAGAACTCCCCTGTGGCTGTGAATGCAGCACTGGTCAGTCTCATGGTCCACATTATCATCCTCTATAAACAAAATAAACTCTTTTGCTTGGGGCAGCAACTCTCCTCCATCATAGAAGAACTTATCTGCTCTTTTCCTGAAGAGAGTTATGGACTCAGACTAGAAATGTTGACACTCATAACAGCTGCTTCATACTCTGCTGCAGACCCCCCAGCGTGTGTCAAAAGTATGTTCTGAGGCCTACAGAACCAGATCATCTGCAAAAATCAGATACTATTCTGAAGTTCCCAAAATGGACACTCTTCACATCCCAGCTATGCCTGAGATCCTGTCCATGAATAACAGAAATAGCAACAAGGGACATCCTCAATGGAGTTTAACACTCACCAAGACATGCTTGATTTTATCAAGGCCTGCTCATACTGAGGTATAACCACAGGTAATTGTGAGCCATGAAACCTGTAGTTATACAGTTAAGAGTACCTCTTACTTCACCTCAGGGAACCTGGAAAAAAATATTCTCCACATTTACAAGACACGTGCAGACTTGATAGTCAAACTCCCATGATCCCATGGGTAAAGAGCTTTTCCAATGTTCCAGGATGGCATTTCCATTGTGCTTCCTGTTTTATACTTTTTCGTTACTTTTTTCGAGAAGGAAAAGAGGGTCCAAGCCTCCTTTTCAGCTTTCTCCAACAGGCTGAACAGTGTGTTACCATGACAACTGAATCACATATGAGGGAACCCTTTTTGTAAATACGAACCATTATCTCACCCAGCTACTGTCCCAGATGTTCATGTATCCCTGAAAAGGTGTATCAGTGAAGACTGCCCAGCAATTTCCAGAGCTTTTAGGGGGAATCTTTTGCAACTTTTGTTTGGATAATCGGCAAGTTTTCAGTCTCTGCTTCCTTTGGTAAACTTGACGAAAACAGCCTTGTTGGAAGGAAGAAGCTTTTCAAAGTACCCCTTCCACCACATGGCAGTATTCACAATGTGCACCAGCAACTCCCCAACCAAAAATACCAAGCCCTGCTTTCCCTTCCTGAGTTTCTGAATGGTTTGCTGGATCCTCTTTGAGGCCAACAAAAAGTCCTTCTCTATAGCCTCTGTTTTTGTATTGGTGGTGTTTCAGGAGTCCCATGGCCCAACAAAATTTGAAAGTACTCTTTCTACAGCCTGATGGCTTCTAATACCACCAACAACCATTAGTGGTTTCTTAGGTTACCACCAAGATTTGCACCAATAACTGTCCTACTGGCTGCTTCTTAAATAGAGTATCATGGCCCAGTCAGATTCCATGTTACCCCAGGTATACAGGAGGAGTTCTTTTTATGGCTTGAGTCTTGTTTAAAATGAGGCATTTTTCATAAAAACAATATTAGTTTATTTCAAATTTAATGGCAGAAACACATGTTAATAAAGTTGGGAAGTGCCTGAAAAATCAGTGGTGCTATAAGGAAACAGTTGGAGTGGCATTGTTATTAAGTTAACTGACTGCAGATCATTAACACGACTGGGTATAAAAAGAGCATCCTTGAGAGGCAGATTTCACTAATCTGTAAAAAATTGCAGGTACTAATAGTTTATCAATGTTAAATTGAAAAGAGTTGAAGATCTCTCATATACCAAACACAATATCATCAAAAGATTCACTGAATTTGGAGGAAACTCTGTGTGTGAGGAAAAAGGCTTAAAATCAGTAATGAATGTTTCTGATCTTTGGGCTGTCAGGAAGCACTGCATTAAAAAACAGGGATAATTCTGTCATGAAAACCACTTTATGGACTCGGGAACGCATCCAGAAATGGATAAACAGAGTTCACCATGCCATCCAACATTGCAGGTTAAAGCTCTATCGTGCAAAGAAGCTTGATGTGAACATGATCCAGAAATGGGTGAGAGCTCATTTATAATTGAGGCAAAATGGAAAACTGTTCTGTGATCAGACAAATTGAAATTGTTTTTTGAAAACATGGAGAAAAAAGCAACCTCTGGACTAAAAGAAGGGGGACCATCTGGCTTGTTATTAGTACTTAGTTGAAAAGCCTGCGTCTCTGATGGTATGGGGGCGTAATAGACCATCGGTGCTAAATGTAATAAACAGGTTCAGAGCAACATATGTTCCCATCTAGACAATGTCTTTATCATAGAAGGCCTTGTATATATCTTCACAGTGCTTTTAGTCATTGGTAAAGTTAATCCTCTGGACAACAAAAACTGACAGAACTTCAGTATATATAGATTCATTCATACAGAGAAACAATCAGTGTGAGCAAAATCCTTGCAGTGCATGCTTTGGTAAACATTAAACAACTGCTCAGAGCTAACACTGCGTTCACACCCAGCAAACTCCAACGAGACCAGAAAAGTAAACACAAGCAGCCAATCACAGTTCAAATTAAACACCTAAATTATTTCATAAATCTGGTGTACCACAGGGTGCGCCATTTGATCCATTGCTGTTTTGATTTAAATGGATCACATTTAAGTAAATGCTTTTAATTGTATCATCTTGACAAATCAAGTACCTACAGCATTCAAATGTGCTGCATTTGAGTTTATTTAAATTAATTACGTGTTGGTCTGCAATGATTCAAAATTGTTTCTCCTAAAAATTAATAGCTTTACAGGATGTAGTAAATTTGCAGATTTTAGGAAAGCGCATGAAATCCACAGAGACTTTGTAAATCAGATGCAGCAATACCACCACCACCACTAATGGCAGGTTTGGATTTAATTGGATTTATTTGGTTTGAGTTAAAGTGAATTTGACATCCTGAAGAGAACAAGCAGAGACTGCGAGTGCCACTCTGAGCAACCTTCAACAAACAGAGGAAGAAGACGAGGAGGAGGAGGCTGCTAACACATTCCCTATGTATTACTGCGAGTGTGACAGCTCCATCTGGGAGATGTTAGACGGCTATTAGCACGCCACGAGGCCGCACGGGTTCATACACACACAGATTTACACACACGCTCACACACACATACGTCGATGGTGTTATTCCACTCGTGTGCTCCGGCAATCACAGAGAGAGGAAAAAGAGCGGTGAGGGAGAGATGAGAGGGGGTGGAGGAGGAAATGGAGAGGTGGAGGACTGATGACAGCAGAGAGACGGAGAGAGAGATTTCATCAGCACGAGCAGCAACAGCAGCAGAGCTTTCTGCTCTGAACCCACAGCTCTGCCTTCAGAATAAAAGCTGTTAGAGGTCTGCCACTGACACAGAAATGTGTGCCTCGTGCAGCGTGGGTTAGAAGTGTGGTTTAATTAGTGAAACAAGTCCAAATCATCATGAGGCTTGACATGGGCTGTCAGCTTGTAGACATGTCTGTACTCGTGTCTAAACACATTTTATTCTTTAGTTTCCAGTTTCACAATACATTCCATTTTTTTATTCGCTCTTTAGTCGGATCCTGAATACACGTAGAATCATTACTGTGAGGCAAAGCGTCAATCCAAAAGCTTAAAACCAAAATCAAGAAATGAAACAAAGTTTCATGAGCAAAATCTGAGGGTTTACCTCTCGAGCCATCCCTCCTCATAAATGTGGGCTCACACCAGCCTTCACTGATGTCTGACCTCGCCCTGATGTACGGGACATCTGTTCTGAACTTCCTGTTAGCCTCTGCTGATCTCTGGCCAGTGGGAAGCCATTGGCTGAACTCCCCGGGTAGGCGGGGCTTGTTGAGCCGAAGGCCATTCAACTCGATGCAGACCTTCAGCTTCTTTACGTCTTCCAGAGATGACTCTGTAATCAAGACCAGTGAGTCAGTAGGGGAAGATTCCAGCATCCCAACACAAAAAGATAAAATCACAGACATGAAGACTTTCTGAATTCTTACCGTTTGGGAATTTGGCTTTCTTGCTTGGATTTTCCGTCCCCTCCTCCGCCTCCATCTCCTCCTCTCTGTCGTCCTCCCTCCCTCTCTTCAGCCGGCTGTTTATGATGCTGCTCTGATGGAAAGGCTCAAGGGTGAAGATACGCCGCCGACTTATCTCCATATTCAGATTCGAACCTGTGAGGCCTGGGCTGGACAACAGGGTGGAGGTGTTTCCCTGAAAAAGTCCTCTGGATGGGGGGAAAAACCTTTGTTGTTGTTCTGTCTGTGAGCCAAAACTAGTGTTCTCTGTCTTTTTCTCCTGACCAGTTCCTCCTTCATGTTCATTCTTCTTCTCTTTCTCCAAAAAGCCATCATTCTTCTCTTTGGGGACGGGAATGTTGTCGGAGATGCAGCAAAGTGGCAAGACAGGGAGGTGGTTGTGAGGGCAGGAAGAGTGTAAACCTGCATGAAAAACAAAACAAACAAAAAAAAAATGCACATCTTAGTTTAACACCACTATTCATGCACAAGGGCCCCCATCTTAAAATGACCTCCTCTTAAGCACTCAGTGAAGACATTAACTACTCCAAACACATTTTTGGCATAATTTGTACTAGTTTGAAGACACTGATTTCAATAAGTGATTTAAAGAAGAAGCAGAATGCACAGAAAAAACAAACAGCAAAGATTTTTGTTGGAGCTCCGTAAGCCAAATGAAAATGGTTGCATTCAGTCCCAACAGACTTTGCATTATTAGTTACAACCAAAGACAAAGACAGAGCTACGCATTCAGGTAAGTCAACTGGAGACAACTGTTGTCATTCGGTTAGGATTATTTCCAGTTGTTTCTGGGGTGTTTTTTGCCATTTTACTTTGGAAATTTTATGGCCTGCCTCTTACGAAATGTGACTTGGTAAATAATTGATCTAAAAAAACTCACCTGACATCCTGCACTAAAAACTGGAAGTTAGACTTAGGCGATATTACAGTATATGTGTTCTTGTTGCTCTTCACTGAACCAAAACCTACACAGCTGTGTGCCCTCATCATTTAACAGCATATGTTATCCCAACTTCCTTTATTTATAGGCTGCAAGCAGAGGAGTCCTTCCTCTTGCAGCTTAATTTCGGTGATTTAGCCGGCTGCTTTCTTATAATTTTATTTGAAACATTTTTAATCTCCCCCTGGACACCACCACCACTGACCCAGATGGCATCCAGGACCCTCTGAAAAACCAGGGAAAAATTATGCCTTAACCTCATCTTTACCCTCAAGTGTCCTGATTTACCTTTTGCTTGTTTTTTGTCCCCATAAGGAAGCTGAGTCCTCACAAAGTGAGCAATACAAACACAGCTGCTTTCTGTTTTTCCGCTGAGCA
Source organism: Etia nguti (assembly GCA_015106755.1). NCBI lineage: Eukaryota > Metazoa > Chordata > Actinopteri > Cichliformes > Cichlidae > Etia > Etia nguti. Next base: position 5,989 of record VUQG01023360.1, read on the forward strand.
GATCAAAGACAGGCGCCTTATACTCTCCCTCATCTTTTATGTCTTTCGCTCACTCTTTCCATCTTTATCTTCACATTTTCTCTTCTTCTCCTCATTCCTTTCTTTCTCTCTTCTGTCATCTTTTTTCTTCTTCTTTCATCCTTTCTTTAATCATCCCGCCTGTCTTTCTCCCTCCATATATTTCCATGCTCTCTCTTCTCTGAATCATCTAACTTGCCCTGCTTCCCGTTGCTTCCAGGCACATTATGCGCTATGGCAACGGGCCATCAAAGGCAATCGTCATGGAAACGTTGTCTGGCTGCGTGCACTAAAGACCGCCGCTTAGCACGCACACAGAGAATAAAACTGCCCTGAGAGCAGCGGCGGCAGATGTGAGCAACTCCTGATTCTCCCGAAAAGTTTTTAAGTTGCTGATTTTAATTTTGTCAAAAAAATACTTTCAATGTTTCTGAGATCCTTTGATTAGTTTAAGATTTCATTAAAAATCTTTTTTTGCAGTAGAGGACAGCAATAATCAGACATAAATTCCCCCCAAAAAAGTTGCCATATGTAAGGCAGCACTATAATTGAAATTGAAAATGTTTGTATTCAAGGAAATGATTATTACAGAGTCACAAAGTCTGATATACTTTTTTAAGTACAAGTGATCCAAAAAAACATTCTCCTAATCCTAAAATGTAATCCCACATAGCCTATAAAGCAATAAAAGCACAACTGTATCACCTTTCTGACAAAGCCAGCAAAAACTGAAAATGCAGTAAGGCAGTAAAAGCACAACAGTGTAGAGATGTTCACTGGTCTTTTATTTATTTGCTTTGTGGAAGCATGAGCCTGAGCTTGTGTGACAGATTCAGAGATACTGGCTGGATATAGTGGGGGTCACCTCAACATGTTGCACTGGTTCTGAAACCAATCTCCTGGAGAGGGAATGGAGAGGGGATTTCCAAGGCTGAGAAGCAGCTACAAAGGGCAGGTTCACCTTTATTCCCCATGCAGGTCAAGGAAAAAGCTCTGACCATTGTTTCACTTGTGTGCCAAACAACAGTTAGGCGTACCCGACCTTTACACAGTTCTTGGGTTGGGTGCTGGAGAGCGTACAATAGGTGATGACGGTGAAACCTGGAGGGGTTTGATTTGGAGAAACAGCCTGCCTGATCTGAACATGAGTGGTCTTCTGTGCTAACCACAGATGTGCAAAACAAACACTGTGTTCACGCATACGAGTGTTCATCAATACACACGGCACCAAGACACCTTTGGCTGCACATCGACAATCAATACTGTAATAGAATAATTGGCTTTGTATGGCTGGGCCCCTCGGATGAAAACAGGAGAAGAGCTGACAGCTGATTGCAACCTGGTGATGATTTGCATCAATGGTGGAGGAGGACGCTGGAGAGTCCTGGTGTGCCCAGTTGTGTAGGGAGGATACATTGTATGTGTCTAGCAGAGGTCGTGGTCCAGAAGATCTTCAAATACCACCAGAACATCAGAGACCAGCAACACCGAGTCCAAACAGGCCACGTCTGCCTCTATGTTGCTGGGGTCTGTAGCAAGGTGGTAGGTGCTTTATGTAGCGGAAACCCCCAAACCCAATTAGGGACACCACAAGTTAAAAATGAGTCCTATCAAACTTATCTATCTTGTAGGGCTCTGGTAGAAGCTGACTGCTACCAGCATGCCAAGTGGAAAGTTTCTCTAGCAGTAGCTGAAACAAATACATGGTTATGGAAGAAGTGGGGATGAGGTAGAGGACTTGCTTGTAAGGGCAGAAGTTGCTGGTTATTGAAGTTTTCTCTGGCAGGCCCCTGGGGCTGGATGATATTTGCCCTGAGGTCCTTAAAGCTTTGGCTGATGTGGGTTTTTTCCTGGTTGACATGCTTGAAGCTGTGTGCCTACATTTGATCACATCCCTCAGGTGTTCTGTCTGAGTGGGCTTTGGGAGTATGGGGTATCTGACTCACTTTAAGGGCTTATAAGTTGCCTGTACAGACTGTCAGACTCGTTGCTGGTGGATAAGGAGAACACTCCATACTTATAACACAATGACAGAGTTTTGCAGAGCCTTTGCCGAGCCTACCACGTTCCTTTTGTAACTGTCTGACACTGTTATCAGCATTCATACTTTTCTTCCCCTCACCCCTATCCATTTGGGGTAGATGGCTGTCCCGACCTGAGCCTGGTTCTGCTGGTGGTGTCTTCCTGTTGAAAAGGAGTTTCTCCTTCCCACTGTTGCTGAGTATTTTTGTAGGATCTTTGCATTACAATATAAAGCACCTTGAAAGAACTGTTGTTGTGATTTAGTGCTCTATGAATAAAAATAAATTGAAAATTCATTGTGATGTCTTATGTGTTAATTATTTCTTGGTTGTGTCTCAATGTTTTATATGCGTTGCCAGCCATAATAGAAATAAATACTGTACCGGGACTTTTGTCCCTCCATGGTGCTCCCTCTTTGTTGTGACCATTTTTTTCAGAGGCAAGCATATTTGTCTCTCAGGTTTTTCCACTTCTTCGTACATTCCTTCTAGGAATTTGCTTATATATGTGAGTCTTTATATTGAGACAATGACTGAACTCTTAGCGATAAATAAATAATAAAAAAAAAAACTGCTAAAAAGTTGAAAATGCTCAGGAGGAATCTTCGGCACTGATCAGACCACAATAGTCGGAGCCTGCACCAGCGCAGTGTATAGTTACGTTTTTAGAAAGACGCACTTTAGATTATGTTGTAGAGTTTCAGAGGGGCCTGTGGTTACGATGTATCTACAGTGTAGCTTTAACACAGAAGTAAAAATCCCATGTATTTTTACACTGCAAACAAAATAACATAAATACCCAAGAATTACTCAATTTAGAAGCAAAAAATAAACTGCCAGTGGGTTAAAATTTCTTGAATCCAACATAAGAATCCAGCCATGAGTAACATAACTGAACCTTAAAATGTCTCAGATTTCAGCCTGTGGAGCTGTGACCTTCTAGAAATTCTAGTTAAAAATGACTTAAAGTGAATCATCACAGTCAGACTTGTTTGGTTAGTTTGAAAAACTCACTGAAACGAGCCAAAACCGACCACCTTCAAAAACACCTACTGAATGATCCTGTAATAACGTGTTGGGACTTTTTTTGTTTTTAGCAGCGTGAACCGAGCATGAAGCAAAACAAATCGGGACTCTGTGCTTAAAACTTTTACTTTTAAAAATGTGGAAGAGAAACCGCTGATGGTTTGCTTGTGCGTCTGAATGGGCACGCTTGGCTTTCTAGAGAAAATGAGGGCAGCGGTTCGCTCGGTTTAAAAGGAGAGAAGTGCACCCAGAGTTCAAATGTGTGCGTGTATGTGAGATACACACACACACACACAAACAGACACACACACACACAGATGGAGAGAGCGCACAAAAAGGAGAGAAAGAGACAAAGAAATTGAGCGACTTCAAGCGAGTGAGATCAACTGGAAAAAAAGGCGTGTGTTTTTATGTCTTTGTGTATGCGTGTCTTTTCATGCCTGTGTGTGTGTCTGTGATGTGTGCGTGTGCATGTCCCTCTGTGTGCGTGTGCATGTGTGTGCGTCTGTGTGCGTGTGCACGTGTGTGCGTCATCCTGCAGAACTCTCCGGAAATCCTCTTACCTCTCGGAGCCTCGGCAGCGGCTGCAGTGGGAGTTCTTCCTCCTCCCCCTCCTCTCCTCCCCTCACTCTGCTGGCAGCGTTCCCAAACTGCCTCATCTTTCTTCTTCTCCTCCTCCTCCTCCTCTGTCTCCCTCTTTCTCCTTCAGCTCCAGCTCAGAGAAGCGAAGCATGGCACGCTGAGAAAAACAGAAAAGCACATATGAGAGTTTGTGTCGGTCGAGCCTGAAACACGACAAAGTGTCAGCATGTTGCTTTAGCCTGGAGGCGTTTGGACCCTCTTGACCTTCATTACACATCTTAGATTTATTATTTCCCCAGAAACCAACCAGCACTCCTAAAGCTGGATGGATCAGTACATTAATTAGTCCACTTATTCTAATTGATTTAGCCAACAGACAGCAGCTTATTCAATGAAACAAACAAACACACACAAAAAAACAAAAAACAAGTGAGCTCAATAAACAATGAAGGATAGAGGACCAGTTGAAAGTTTTGAGATTGATCAAGCAGCAAAGTCTGGAGATAAAAATGTTAAATGTCAACATTTGTGAAATAAACTTGTTTACAGCTTGATACAACGACTGTGTTGGCCTCTGTAGCTAACGTTCTCCTTTCTAACGACTGTACCTAAAGTTTTCATTATTAGGGGCGTGGCCTCTTTGACTGACAGGTGGTTGGCGACACAGGTGGCTCTAGCTGCTCAGCTATTTGGAGTCCTAGAATTGGACCTCTGGACTATCTAACCAATGATATGGCCGCTGTGTGGTTAACTGTACTAACAGAGAAGAAGACTGAGCTCAAGTTTTTGATTTTACTTCACACTAATTTGAAGGTATCTGTGTGTGTGTGTGTGATGCTCCCATACGGACTGTAGATGCAGCTTGCAAAACAAACCGCTTGGTATGAGGTGAAAAATTACGAGTTCACCTTCTCGTCCAAAGATGGTCATTTCTGACTTCAGAAAACCAACATGGCAACAAGGTAAACATTCAAAAAGTGGAGTCAGAAATAATCTTTTACATAGAGTTTATGCAGTATATACCTGAGTTTATACCTGAGTTTTTAGAGCCCTAGGCTTTTAATGTAAAGCATCATCCAAACACGGTGAAGCAACATGGCAACCAGAGACGTAAGAAAGTCAATGACATTTATTGACTTTCAGTGATAATGAAGGAAACATTTGCTGGTGTTGGATTGACATAGAGTTAAACTGTTCATTAAGTTACACAATTAAAGCGACTACCAATAAGAGCTAAGGATGCCGCTAATATATGACTGGGTAGTAAATACATTAGAGGGTTACCTAGGCAACCAGATTGAAACCCTGTGTGGACGGGGGTTTAGGCCCATCAAAACTCAGATAAGTCAAACTTTACTCAACTCATTCTTCTTGCTTCCTCCACTTCCGTACCATTGATTCATTAATGTTGAATTCTCTCACAGCTGCTCTATTCTCATGTTGTTGCAGTATATTAATGACTAACCTCGTACTGTTGATGGATTATCTCAGTTGTTCTCCTGACTGAAGTTTGATCCGTTTACAGCATCCCGTTAACTTTTATCGAGTGGATAAAGGTCATCTAGTCCAACTTCAGTAACCCTACAAAAGTCACTGCTGTTTAGTTTTCTGTCTTCATTTATGTTAAAAGTGATAGCAGAGCTGTACGTTTTAATTTTTTCAGAAAT
>VUQG01023367.1:2416-17746 GCA_015106755.1 Etia nguti
TTGTGAAATTTTTTTTAATTTTTTTTTTTTTTTTTTTTTTTTTTTGTGAAGCTCCAGCTAATAGAGACTCACCACTTCTTTCTCTGTTAACACACAGGACAGATTAAGTCTTGTTGCACAATATTAATAGTTGGTTGGCACTTCCACTTGAATGCAGATCTTGCTAAAGCTTCTGGATTGTTGCAGTGGGATGAATGGATGACAAAGCAGAGCTCTCTGTCAGCAACAGTATAAAAAAAATGTGACGTTATTCAGTAACATTACGACTTGTGTGAAGACTGTAATCGTCTGTTCAGGATTGTATATAGTTTCACTTTGAGCATGCCTTCTCTCTCTCGTCATCAGGTGTGACTTTACTGTGCTATATACATCCCTGTTTGTTTAATATGTTGCCATAACGATGGTATTCATTCTAGATAATGGCATATATATGTATATAAATTTTAAATGTCTGGAAGATGCATATATATGTGGAATATATATTGTTGAAAATATATTATACAATAAAATGGCCAGAAAAAAAACCTGTTGGTCCTTTTTTTTTTCTTTTTCATGTTGCAAAAAGCAAACATGCAGACAATGAGCAAACTTGATTCTTGTCACATGTAAGTGTTACAGATTATTAAACAAATTTTAATGTAAGAAAAGATCATCCGAGTAGATACAACATGTAGTTTTTAAAAGATGGTTTTACTGTTTAAGAGGGGAAAAAAAAGGTTATCCAAACCTACGTGGCCCTGTGTGAGAAAGTAATTGCCCCCTAAACCTAATAACTGATAGGGTCACCCTTGGCACCAAGAACTGCCATCAAGTGTTTGCGATAACTATTCTTTCACATCACTGTGAAAGAATAGTTTTTGGAATTTTGGTCTAAACTTATTTCCAGAATTGTTTTAATTCAGCCGCACTGGAAGGTTTTGGAGTATGGAAGCTTAAGGTCACGCCTAAAACATCGCAATCTGATTTAAGTCCAGACTGGAATAACTCCAAAGCCTTCGTTTTGGATTCTTTCTTTTTTTTTTTTTTCTTTTTTTTGGAGCAATTCAAAGGTGGACTTGCTGATGTGTTTGGGATCGTTGTACTGCTGCATAACCAAAGTGAGCTTCAGGGCACGTCCTGATGGCCGGACATTCTCATTCAGGATTTTCTGGTAGAGAGCCGAATTCATGGTTCCATCAATTACAGCAGATTGTTGTGGTCCTGAAGCAGCAAACCAGGACCACACTACCACTATTGTGTTTGGTTGTTGGTGTGATGTTCTTTCTGTGAAATGCTGTGTTAGTTTCAGATGGAACGGGACTCAGATCTTCCACAAAGTTCAACTTTTGTCTCATCAGTCGACAGAATATTTCCCCAAAAGTCAAGATGTTTCTTGGAAAATGTGAGACGATCCTTTGTGTTCTTTTAGTCATGGATGCCATTTTTACCCAATCTCTTTCTTATTGCTGAATCATGAATGCTGACCTTAACCGAGGCATGTGAGGCAGCGGTTCTTTACATGTTCTAGACTGTTTTGTGACCTCCTGGATGAATCGACATCGTTTTAAGTGATTTCTTGACTCACCAGGTCTTGCAGTAATCAGGCCTGGGTGTGACTAGTAAACCTTTTGAACCCAACTTTTTCACATGTCATGTAGGTTTTCCCTTAAAGGTACAGTGTGTAAAATCTCATGATTAGATGTCAGTAGCTTGCAGGGTTTTGTTCTCATGCCTCTCCCAGTTCAAGCACAAAATCCTAACTACAGTGGCCATTGTAGGACAAACAACTCTGGGTGCTGTTTGTCTGTAGTGAGTGCAGGCTGTTTACCTCAGTTTTTCGACGTCTATTTACTCTGTAAGAGGCTGTAAAAGTTTATGAAAGGAGTTTGGTATGAGTCGATGAGTCAGAGAAGCTCACTTCTGTCCAATGACAATGATTAAGAGGTGAGTTTTTAAGGATATGCTAAGGATACGTCGGTAAGCACGGCTTTATTTGCTGCTGTTAACCTCTGTTAGCTGCTGTTAGCCAGTATTAGTGAAACTTTCTTTGAAGGGGATCTAACATTGTTGGACTTAGACACTTAGTGAATAAACTTTAATACAATGTAAATGTATTCAAACTGTTTATCTGAGGGAAAGTGTGATTTTTAGGACACTCAAACCTAACATTAGTTGGCATAATTTTAGCTTATAACCAGCCATTGCTATTGTTTAGCTAGCTCACTGGCACCTGTCCACAGGAGGGTCACATGTCTAATCTGCTCGCAATAAGTAGTTGTGAAAATATATGGAGTAAATAAGCGTGTTTGTGCACACTTTCATGTGTTAGAGCCCTGACTTCAGTTCAGGAGAGGAGGCTTAAGGTGAGGATGTGGAAGAAGATTAAATTTTATTAAGATGCTTGTGGTGTTGTCTCTTTCTGTGATGTTTTTATTTCTTTAGTGAAATGCTCACCTTCTCTGGTGATTAAACATAGGTATGATATTTCATATCATGAGTTTGAAAGTGCAGGCATGAATTAAAATTTACATCCATGACACGCAAAAGGCTACGAGTTCTTTTGTCCTCGACTTTTAGCATACTGCACATATGACCAATCTCCAGACACATATATTAGGCGGGACGGCGATGTCCGTCGCAGGTATTGTACTCAACATGGCGAGCGACATGAGAGCTTCCACAAACTGCCGCCTGTTTCTGTGCATGGAAACAAAATCTAATGGATTAATTCTAAGTTTATGAGAACACATCAAATTGGTATACTCATTGGTATACTCATACTCATCATATGAGTACAACATTCTTTTTTCTTATGAAATAACTCAAAAAAACAACTGACTGTACCTTAAAAACTGCATTTTGTGTGAATGACTAACAAATTTGCTGAATTCAAGAAAGACCTCTACGCTCATAGCTAAATCAGAAGGCAGAGACATACAAAAGCAAACCCTGCATAGATTGAAGGGAGCTGAGATGTAATTTTCTCTCAGATTTTTACAGTCACAGTCTTTTTATTTAAAATCCAGAGGAGGGGTCCTTTGCTGGTTCAAAACACTAATTCACTTTTCAGGCGTCGAAGCAAAATTTACATATAAATTCAATTAATAAAAGGGACTTAAATTAAACTGTGCTTTTTATACAGCATAAGAACTGAACTGAATAATATTTTAATTAATTTACAACAACAGCATTGAGAAAACTGAATAAGATCAACAGTATTTAATAATTACATGTCTTCATATTACATGTCGCCTTGAGGTGACTGTTGTTGTGATTTGGCACAGTATAAATACAATTGAATTGAATTGAATATTATATTTCATACATAAACTGCACATAGACTCAAGATCCAAAGAATGTTTCCCAAGAATATTTAAACATCTCCTCCACAGGTATGTTTAGATATTTAAAAAATACACTATATTTTTTGCACAGGAAAAAGTTCAGTGACTTTCTAAAAACTCATTAAAATAGAATTTGCAATATGCAATAGAATGTGTATTATTGTTCTTTACAGAAGTATAACAGAGCTGTCCCTTTATTCAATCCAGACCCAGTTCTCTGGAGCTTTTTCGCATCACACTTGTTTCAGCTGTTTATTGCTGCATCACTGCCTTCCTGACAAGCTGTCACATCATCCTGCCCAAACAACGGCCTAAACTAAGACTGTAAGTAAGAGCAGAGAAGGAGATCAATGTGAAAATAGTCTTTTAGTTTCAAACGGCACAGTGAGGCTCAAAAGTCAACGAGAAGCAGCGCATTTTTCACTGCGGAGGGACTCTAAAGAGCTACACGTCAGAGTTTTGCAGCAGAACGAGTGTTTGAAGTCATTTGAAGTCATCCCTGTTTCAGTCGAGCGATACGACCTGAAAGCCATCGTCGTCCCGTCCTCTCGCTAAATCCTGGTCTCCTTGACGACTGCTCTTGCCCATCCTGAGCTTGTCCCTCCAGTTGCTATTTCTGCCAATGGTAGGGGGCGTTTTGGGAGCCGGAGTGGCAGATGCTGCAGATTTGGAGGTGGGGTTTTGGTTTAAGCTGTTTGCGGGAGAGGTGGCTGCACCCACAGGGAAATTGGTCGGCCGCTGTATGGGTGCTCTGTTCGTCCTCCTCAGGAGGCCCATGCGAGAGGGCTTCTTCTGGTTCTGCTCTGCCTCCTGCTGACTCTTCACCTGCTGTTGGAGGATCAGCTGAAAGTCCTCCTAAGGTAAGTCAAGGAAAAAACAATGTCAGCACATCCATCCATTTTCTTCCGCGTATCCATATAAGCGTCACGGAGAGGCTGGAGCCTATTCCAGCTGTCATAACATCGACAGGCGAAGTATACACTGGACAAGTCACCAGTATGTCGCAGGGCTAACACACGGGTGGCAGTTAACCATTCACTCTCACACTCACAGCTGTGGTCATTTTAGAATCATTGAAGCACATCTACATCTTTAAATCTACAGACTGGTCTCTAAGCAAAGGTAGGAAAAAGGTGAGAAAATATGCTGATGACCCAGTTTTAAAACCTTGTGTGAGATCTGTGTTACACATGTCTTTTCTGCAGCTGCTTTCAGAGAGATGAATGTATACTGACTGAATAAGAGGCTGTATAGAAATGTATTAGGCAAAGGCCATAGGAGAAGGGTTGGCTTGCAAGAGAAATTTTCTGATTTGGGGCTTTTCATGTTTTTATATCACAATTACGTCACTAGTAAGTGCTCAGACATAACGCATGCATACTGTGAATCTGTCTGATAAAGCAAAAAACATGTCTACATTAAATTTGGCCTTAATCCCCCGTTGGATCACCTCCAGAGTGGCTGTTATGCTTTTTAGATTCCTCCAAGGAAGTCCTGCTGTGAGCAGCCATCATCTTTAGTGATGGTTACCCCAGACACACAGGTAGACACTGCTCCTGGTAAATCAGCTCCCTGAAATTATTTGATCCCAACTCTACCAACAAAGCTCAAACTGCCACACTAACATCCCGAAATATGTACGAAAGTAGCCGTGATCCAGTTTCAACTCCTCCGTTCTTCCTTTTCTTGTTTAGAAACATCAAGACCAGCTCCTCATCGCCTGATGTTGACCTCTGTTTTTTCAAAGTGCATCTTTTGAGAACAGATTTTTCACAAAATCGCAACGTGTTCAGTGTGTGTGTTGTTTTTTAACAGCTTGTTCAGTGTGTAAAGGCTTTAAGGGATGACAGTGATTTTATATCAGCGTTGATTCCACAATCATTTTAATCTTGTAAAAATGTTATAACATTAAACATTTTCTGCACAGTCCTGAAGATTAACCCGCTGGAATTTAACAATAGAGTCCCACTGTGTGACTTCACAGACTGCATGAAGACATAGATAAAAGAATCACTAAAAATAGACGTATAAAAGCATAAATGAACAAATTCTAGGAAAATGGAGCTAATAAAGGTCTAAACACAAAGGAATCTAAGATATAATGAATGGGTAGGCTTTTGATATTTTACAAAAAGCCAGAAACACACATAAATGAGATTCACATCCTATCCCGAGATGCATCGGAGTAAGATAAACAGTGACAGTAAGGTTTGATGTTTTTGTTTCAATTATTCACAGATGTGTGATGCATTAAAACCAGACTTGTTTTTCTAAATTATCCAAAAATAATTCTTCCGTCTTTCATGCAGTTTAAGTGAAATGACTTGAGTGTACACCTGAAACAGACGCTGCTGCTCTCAACATTAAAGAGCATGCCATGTAGTTTCAGTTTAACGCTGCAGGCAGTCAGGTGCTCAGCACATGAAGACACGGGCCAGAAGCCAAAACAGTGCCGGAACAGCAGCTGGCATTAACTCCTGCACGTAATGTCATGTGCTGAACTTAATATAAGAGAATTTTAATTGCAGTCTGTTGTGTGTTTTTATTGGCTGAAAACAAAACCAGGTTGCGAAAGTATGTGTGCGTGCGTGTGTCCTACTTTCCCCCACTCCTTTGAGTCTCTTATGTTTACACCTTCCCACCAGCTCTCTTTTCCTCAGTAACTCCCAGTGTGTTCAGAACGTAGATCTCAGTTGAGTGTTTGCCCAGAGAAGCACACCCTTGTGTTGTCTCTGTTAAACATTAAACTCATCTCAGGTTTACCTTCCAGGCCTCGAGCTCCAGCGACAGTTCCAGACGTTTCTGTGCAGCTTCCAGCAGGTGGTTGTTCAGCGTCATTAGCTCCGTCTTACTCCGCAGCAGCTCGGCCTCCATCGCCTTTTTCCTGCACAGAGGAACAGAAAGAATGACAAACTCTGCAAAAATAGATGCAGAACAATCAGCTTCCCTCTTTTTTTCCCATCTTACATTTCGATTATTTTGCTCTTTAGAGGAGTGTGACTGTGTGTGTGCTTACTTTTCTATGGCCTCATCTCTGTCCCGCAGTGCCTGCTGCAGAATTGCACTGTCCTCTGCCACCTTTCCTCCAGGTTTGGACTCCTGGATGGACAAACAGGCACACATGACAAGTTATTTTTCTTTCCATGACCTAACATTCTCCACATTTAATCTAACTGACTTCACTCTCTCTTATCTAATGAAATCTGACCTCTACTTCAGTTCCACACCTTGAGAGTTTCTGTAAACCTTTCACAAAGCAAACTCCAGAAAGACTTGCTGATGGTGTTAGTTGTGAACTTGCTCGGCTGCATACCTGAGCTTAGCGCTGGGTGGAGGAATTAATGATGTGGTTTTTTTGAGGCACACAATAACGATGTTTCATCAGGAGGAGACAGAGATGCCCTCAGCGTGAGCGTTAGTATCTGTGTACAAGCCTTGGGACTAATGCTTAGAGGATTTTTGTGGTCTTAGTCAGAGTCAAAGAAAAATTACTGTGTTAGGATATTTTTCAGACCTTTTTTTTAATTTACTGGGGCTCATTTGCTTAAATATAATACACAATTTTGTTTCCTAAATAATCAAAAAATAATGTATCAATGTCTACAAATGATGTAAAAAAGATTCGTGGCCTTTATAATTTCCTGCTTACGGACTCCCCAAAAGGCCCATTGTTAGCCAAAAACGTATTAATGATTCTTTTCAAGTCAAGTGTTAATACCAGGAGTGCCCAGTGGTCTAAAGACTATGTAACCACTCATTTTTAAGCTTATACAATGGGGGAAATAAATATCTGATCCCTTGCTGAATTTGCTAGTTTGCTCACTTGCAAAGAAATGAACGATCACAAATTTTCATAGTAGTTTCATTTTAATGCTGAGAGACAGAACAGCAACAAAAAAAACCCCACGCAATATAAATTGATTTGACTTTGAATTTGACAAATTCAGCAAGGGATCAAATAATTATTTCACTTACTGTAATTCTCTTTTTTTCCCCCCTTTTCCATGTCTCTATGATCACTGCAGTTATCAGTGATAGTAAAATAGAAAACATATACACATTTTAAACAAACTTGTGATAATAAATGTCCAGAACTAAAACTTCCATTTTAATAATTTGTCACCTTTGACCCTTTGAGCATAAAAACACTCGTCTGAGTAACGTGTCCACTGAAACCAGCTCGAACAAAGACGGCAGGGAAACAAGTGCTGACGAGCTTTATTTACTCTGACCTGCTTGGTGTGGCTGATTGCCAGTTTGCGGGCCACAATCTGCAGCTGGGCCAGAGCGGCGTCCAGGCGGTTTTCCCCATTAGGCGGCTGGATCTGGCTGGACTCTGGCTCTGTCAGCGGGTGCAGCAGCCTCAGAATAGACAAAACTTCCTCTGTGACCTGGAATAAAAAAAAAATGGAAAGGAAGTTTTTTTTTTAAACCTCCAGAGCTCTGCGGATGTATGCCGTGTTACTGTGCTGTGGTAAACTGTACCCGATCTTTGTGTTGACTCCAGCCCTGTCCTTCTCTGCTTTCCTGCAGTTTGTCCACCTGGGCCTTCAGCTTGATACTTCGTCTGCGGGACAGCTCCACTTCTCGCCGTACTTCTTTAAGCTACAAACACCATAATTCAATATCCCATCAGAATGTTTTTTGTTTCTTTTGCTGTGAAAGTAAATCAAAGCCCGCACCCACAAACTCCTACTTCATGACATTTTTTACACAATCTGAACAGAAACTGCTAATCTAGATTCCCGAGTGAAACGATAGATAAAAAAATCCAGTCATACCAGTTGAGAGGTCATCTAACACTAAACTGTTTGATAACATTCACATCTTCACACTTGCACACATGAATGCAATCCTGGAAATGTGCGTACACACAGATATGAGAGATATCGGACTAATAAGCGCTGTTAATATGTGTCCAAAAGTCATTCTTCGTCACTGGAAACTGAGGTTTACTGCACTCTGACAGCAGAGCGCGCCAAACGTGTTTTTATTCTACTTCATTATGTTTGCATGGCAGGACTGTGCCTTTTGTGTATTTGTACCTTTTGATACACTGCTAAGCAACAGTTCAGACAGCCTCCTCCCTGTTTTACAGGTTTCATGTTTAACAAGCCTCTTCAGACGGATCTCAGTTCAAGCGCTGGTGCTTTAAAGATTTGTGGTTTTCACACACATGAATATTAAAAAGGCTATAATGGACTTACCGTGTCTGAGTAGTGTCCCAGCGTCCTGCGTCTGCTGAGCGGCTTGCCACTGTTTAGCAGGTCTGGTAGGGTCCCATCTAGGTAGTCCCTCTGGAAAGAGTTTGTATTTTCATTGGATCCTGACCCTTCAGAGTCCCTTGCTTCCTCTGAGGCCACCTCACCCATGCTGTCTTTGTCGTCAGACTGTGAGGTGCTTTCTTCGTCACCCAGATCATCTTCGCCGATATCGTTCAAATTCAATTCGTTAATGAGGCATGCGTTTTTACCAGCCAGCAGACTGGCACTATTTCCTTTAGAGTAATCTATCTCTGTGTCGTCTACAGACTCTTCTGGATCTTGTGTCTTTGTTGTGGCATTTGGTTCAGGTTCTCTTGGCAAAACCGTTGCTCGGTAATAAGTATATTTGTTCTTGAGCGAGCCCAGCTGTCTGCCCTCCAACCTGGTCAGAGAGGAGTAGAGCTGCTCGCTGGTGGTGACTCGAGGTCTCAGCTTCTCATTGAGGACTGAAAAAGGCTGATTGAAATCCATGGCCGGCTTTGTAGAAGTCACAGGCAGAAGTGGGCTCAGTTAAACCATCTGCAGACAGCGCCAGGTAAAAACAAACACAGGAAAGCAAGAGGAAGTCCATAAAACAAGGCGGAGTGAGGATGACAAACAGAATGTCAATAAACTTGTTTTACCTGAACTGTGTGCGTCTTCACTGGGGCATGATATGACACGATGTGATGTCAGTGGAGGCTGTGGCTTCAAGTGGCCCATCTGGGCTTTCTTCCTCCTTTTTCTGCTGCTACAAAAACATGACGTGCAAACATACCACAGCAGCAGGGAGACAAAAAGGGAGGAGGGCTTCTGATACGATCAAGTTATTCAAACCTGACGCATGAAACTTTATTTAAACTCTTCTTTTATCAAGAAAGTCACATATACATAGAAGATAGCTACTAGGAGTAGGCCAGTAAACAGAGGTGAAAATAAATTACACAAAAGCATCGGCGGAAGTGAATGTTTGCTTTTGAAAAATCACACTTCTGACAAGTCCCTGATTTATTTTTGGTACTGAAAGACTTTGGGGAAAACACCAGTTAGAGTCATTCCTGATATCTGAGGTAAAACGGTTTCTGTGACAAACCTCCCACATGCCTGTGCAAAGATGAATCAGTAAGTGACTGAAGGGGAAAAAAAAAAAGATAATCATCAGTTATGTGCATTTGAAAAAGCTGTTTCCATTACAATTCACATGGTTATGAGATTCGCCGAGATGCAGCAAGGAAGTGGTTCTTGATTGGGTTTTCCCGCTCAGCCGCTGAGCAAGAAGTAGGTCACATCTGAATTAAATATTCAGAGGCCCACTTTTTTTTAATCAATCATCTTAATTATGGAATCAGACATCTCTATTTCACTATTTTTAGATGAGGTGCTTCTGCTTTTTTACCCCCCAGTGCCACAATTAATCTCGTAATCTGCCTTAATTACCTTTTTTCTTTTTTTTTTGTAGTATACAACTACCTTATTGTGGCTAATCAAAGTCAGTAGAATGACAGACTGAGGCACATACCTATCTGAATAAATGTTAGAAATTTTTTTAGAAGTTTTTGTCAGATACATGTGAAATCATCTGCATGCTTTCTCTTTTGTCTTGCTTGTACAGTTTTGTGATACAGAAAGTTTTCACAGGACTGTATTCAGTCACGCTAGAAACTAAATACACCCGATTTTTTTAAATCCTGTAGAACCACATCTAAGGATGTGGAGGAATTTTGGCCCACTTTTTAATAATGTTGATACAGTTCATTGAGGTTTGCGGGCATTTGGTTATGCACAGCATTTCAATCAGGTGCTTCAACACTTTGACTCCTTTCTTTTTCAGTCATTCTGGTGTAGATTTGCTGCTATGTTTGGGATCAATGTCCTGTTGCATGACCATACAACCAAGCTTTAGGTGTTGGACGGACGACCTCACGTTTGAATCTTTGGTATATAGAGGACCAGGTCCTGTGGCTGCAAAACAAGCCCAAATCATCACCCCTCCTCCACCGTAATTGCTGGCTTATACAAGATGTTTCTGCTAATGTACTGCTTTTGTCCATTAAATCTTCTTTTTTTAGAGAGAAAAGGTTGGAAACCCTTCCAAACAGGCCATGTACGTTCAGTATTTTTCTAATTGTACTGTCTTAGACTTTAACATTTAACATGCTGAGGCCTTTAGAGTCTGAGATGAGAGCACTTTGTTTTTGTGTATTATTTCGGAGCATTGCATTATCTGACCTTGTGGTGAATTTGCTAGGAAATCTACTCCTAAGAAGATTGTAGCATTAAGCTAACACACACCTACTTAGTTAATCAAGTAAATTTCATAAGCAGCACCTGGCTGCTACTTACCCACTTACTTCCTGTAGAAGCTGTAAAGCTAACTGCATATAGTCCTGTCTATGAGCCTGATGCAGCTAGCAATTGGCTATCTTAGCTTAGCATTTTTGATCTCCAGATCAAAAGAACCTCAGCACATTTAAAGCCTTCTAACTGACTCTTTATGTGGTTTAATTCTCACAAACAGAAACAAAAAGAGTGAAGAGTTAAGAACAGCTTATTATTATTTACTAAGTTTTGAATGCTTTCTGCTGTTTGTAACTGATCTGATAACTGAACAGTCTGGCAACACATAAGATGAAAAAATATATTTTTTTGATTAAACAAGATTTTTTAAAAAGACAGACATAGTAGGTGTTAAAGGTGTTGTTACTGTTTGGGTGTGAATACTTGAGGTGAAATGTGGTTTTGAGTAAAAATCTCCAACAAAAACCAAAGAAATTATGGGGGAATATTTGGGTTGGAAGTTGACATCTACAAACAGGTTTCAATTCACAAATGTAAATCTCACACTAGTATTAGATTATTATACATATTGCTTAAAATGTTCAATTAGTCAACATAGTTATCAGGTATTGTGAGCGCAATAATAATTATAATGAGCTGCAAAGTGAACTTGGCTACATCCCAAAAAAATACTTGTTTCACATTCATTCTCAGTGCTGCTACAGATAACAGTCGAGTCCTTTAGTTTTGTCACCACATTTATTAATAAAGTCCTCCTGTGCCCTAATACATCTGTCAGATTTAGATTTTTTAATTCAATTTTTTTAATATTATGTATTTAATGTATATGAGAGAATCCCACGACTTTGCTCTCTGATATCAAAGCACAAATATTCAATAAAACTTCACCATGCTCCAGAAATATTTGTGCACAATTGCTTCACATTATAATGGATTCAAAGAATTTGCATCTTCAGACAATACCTGTGGAGGTGGTCTGTGACAATGTGGGGCTATTCACATGCATTCATTTGCAGGGCAGTCCCTGTTGTATTTCCAGTGAATCAATTTTAAAATGTCAGCAGTGTTGCAGGTTTCATTTTGTCTTGTGTAATTATGTTCCAATCAGAAAAACAAGTCGATAAGCAAAGAAACACATTTAACTCTGTTCTGCATTTTGGAGTTAGTCTCACTGTTTTGGTGAGGTTCAAAAAAGGGGGTGGAGCCTTTTGGAGCACAATGAGCAGACTGTACAGCACCATTTGTTTTTCCTCAACTGAGTGCCTCAAGGATCTCCCAGGTCTTTGGTAATAATACAGACATTTAGCGTGTTTTCAACCAGGAAGATTAAAAAAGAAACTTTCTGCAAAGTCATTCAGAATTTGGTAACAAGACATCCTAACATGTGCCTCTAATTTTGCTCTCCTCAAGAAATGCAGCTTAAAACAACCTCTGCACAAGTTGTTTGATAACAGTTTGTCCATTTTATATTATTAGATTATTTCTGCATTAGAATAACCAGGGCTCAAACTGATTCTGTGGTGAGGGCTAAGACACTTCATCACTTCTTAGGAACAAAGCCAGAGGTCTTAGCTTTATACTGTTGCTGTATTTAACCAAACTGGAGTTTTGCTAAATATTTCTGTTCTGTTTAGCAGAATGAGCCCAATCAGTCAGACCCTCACTATGGGAAAGTAAACAGAAAGCCAAGGACAGGATTAGAGAAGCCTAGACTGAACAAACGGACCAATTTACTAACCAGTCACATAGAAACGCTCAACAAAAGACACATCCCACCACATGGAAGGAAGACTACCAATGCTGGCAAAGAGTGCCCCACTTGTTCCTTTCACTGGATATATTCAGTGGCATGTAAGCAAGTCTCTCTAAGCCTGTGAATCGTTCTCATTCAGTTCAGTCATATTTAGACAGTGCCAGTTCACAACAGCAGCCATCTCACAGAGCTTTATATCACAAGCTCTGTGATATACTAGAGACAGAAACCCAACAATCAAGCACTAGCATTATGAGCAACCACTAGACTACAATGGAGAGACCTCCAGGATAAACAGGCTCAGGGATGGGCAGCCATGTGCTGTGACCAGTGAGGAGAAAGAGAAAAGAGGGGCACAGAGGGAGCACAAACAGCAGTGCTCCGCTGGGATTATATAGTACAATGAGGTCTTTTGAGAATAAATGTGGGCTAAATTCAGGAATTCACAGGGATCCACTGAAGAGACGCTAACGGGGGGAGAAACATGATCTCTCAGTACTCACGCTGCAAGGTTGCAAAATGAAGAATTTCAACAGTCCAGCCTAGAAAGAAGGAAATAGTTTGCAGAAAGCTGAAGAATTTTAGATTCATGTTGGAAGTGTCCAGAATTGACAAGATTTGAAATGTGTACAGCAGAGGGACAGCTCAGGTTGAGTGTCTTGGGAGCCAAAGGTTTAAGAGGCAAGGATGAGATGGGTTGGACATGTACAGAGGAGGGATAGTGGATATATTGGGCAAAGGATGTTGAAGATGGAGGTGCCAGGCAGGAGGAAAAGAGGGGGACCACAGGGGAGATTCACAGATTTAGAGAGATGTGAGGGATAGGGTGAGACGGAGGCAGATGATCTCCTGTGGCGACCTCTAAAGGCGAAGTAACAAATGCATGGTGTAATCATTTAGCATCTGGCATGATGTTACTGCTACAGGTAAACAGAAATCTATTGGAAAATAGCAATAAACTCTTTTTTATAACTTTAAAAAGTATTTTTTATTAAATGTTGCATAATGGTAGATTTCCCTTTATTCTTTTTGAAATTCTCCACAGGAGAAATATAGTTAGCTTCACCTTTAATATGAATTTCTTCCTCATTTGTATTTAGTCCTTTGCTTCCATCTCATTGTAAACTTTAAAGTCATCAGATTTATTATTAGTGACTGTTCACTGCTGGCTCAAATCCACACTGCTGTCCTCTGAGTCATATTTCTGACCGCCTGCTTGTTGCTATAGTTCTGCTTTTTCTTTTTTCTTCCTCCCCTTCTGTCCATCACTGGCAGCACATCTGAATCCAAGGTTGTCAGAAGCAGAGTCGGGAGTGTTGCCCATCCTGCAGGATGCACAGTTGTGAGCATTATTCGAGATTAAATTGGTGGCTCGGGGTCTGAACATATGCCGTCTTTTGTTTTTTTTACCTCAGAAACTCACCTGGTTGTGATTCGAGCCTTGTGATTAGCTGAACCGTCCACTGTGTCGATCCAGGAGGCACCGCGCAGCACGTACATCAGCCTCGCTGCTGAAAAGCGCGTGGATGTCCACTCCCACGTATTTCCCATCATGTCATACAGTCCTGGAGGAAGAATTGGCATTATGTGTTAATGTTTACAACTGAAAAATGTGAGAAGAAAAATCAAATGTTTCCAGAAGCTCAAAACACAAATGTAAAGTCTTAATGCAGGTTTAATATTCCTCTTAAACATCTTAGCTACCAATCAGCACTTTCATCATGCCGGTAACGTGTGTGTTAAGACAAGATTACCATAGCTATTCTGGGGAGGGTATGCTGTAACAGGAGAGATGCCGTGGTATCCATCCTCTGCAGTGTCTCCATCTGGGAAAGATCCCTAAAATACACGAAAGCTAGAATTACCACAAAACCATATTACACTTTAAATCCATGTCTGTCCAGTCTCACAATACAGTAAATGAAGAATTAAATGAGTCTTAGCTACAGATGGGCAGTAACGCGTAATCCGATTAATTTTTTCAAGTAATGAGTAAAGGGATTACTATTGCAAAAAAAACTGACTAGATTACTGTTACTTTCCTGTAAGCAGGCTGAGTTACTGCATTACTAAACCGTGATTTTGTTTGCGAGTGTCTCATGACAATGACGTACGAGCGTGCGACGTCCGTGGCAGCAACAGACATGTGCAGATCAACAATGGATAATATAGAGTGCGGGAGAGAGTACGAACGTGCAGCGTTTAAAGCTTGGAAGTACTGACATTACTTTGGGTTTGATTCTGTAAAACGTGACAAAAACATTAGTGTCCGCTGATTAAACTTTAAATCTAAGCAAGCCGCCACGGGAATGTGAAATTCACAGAGAAACCCCCGGATCCTCCCACTGACATGACCGCTGCGGCACCAGGCAAACCTCCACCCGCCCCACTCCTGCTAAACAGGTGAAAATAGATTTAAGAGCGACAGGACCCAGTGCTGCTGAATCTTTGATTTTATTTACTTTTTGCTGTGTTTTACTTGCATCTGTTTGAAAGAGTGAGTGTAAACACAAAAAGTTATTTTATTATATATGCTGGAATATGCAGAAAATAGGTTTAAATGTTAAACAAATTTCTTCCAGTCAGAGACTGTTGCATATAATTTCATTTTTTGCTTGATGCAATATGCATAAAGTTAAAAGATTAAAACTAATAAAACAAGTTTTAAAAAGAGACTTTTTCATTTGATTCGATTTTATATGATGGATTATGC
>VUQG01023369.1:0-21902 GCA_015106755.1 Etia nguti
TAGGTGGAAACTAGCGAGCTAACTTCCTGCTAACTTCTAACTCTGTTAAATTTAATAAATTCTGTTTTCATGGATGCCTGGATGTTAACCTTAATTGTTACACCTGGTAAAGCAGCAACGCTGATCATTTTATTAAAGATGAAAGAATTTTGACAGTTTTTAACTCTCAGTGATGCCGCAGTGTTCGTTTGACTTTGGGACCTGAAGCGGACGGAGTTTAGGACCCAGATTACTCCGCGAGGCTCCTGACTACGGTAGCCGTAATGCTCCAACAATCCATCAAGCGGTGCGGCTTTGTAGCTTACCAAAGTCGTACTAATACATTTTTTGGCAGATTTTTGAGCACCGTGTAACACATAAAATCGTTTCGAGGTCAGTAAGCACAACCAGAATTCATACATAAGGCGCACCGGATTATAAGGCGCACAGTCGATTTTTGAGAAAATTAAAGGATTTTAAGTGCGCCTTATAGTGCGGAAAATACGTTATTAGCTTTCTTTAGAGAGTATAAAATCTTTGTATTTGCACAAAAAACAGAATTATTTCAGAAAAAACAAAAATTACCAGGGTCAATATTATTACCCCAGTGAAAAACTTTTTTCTTGAGCCATGACACAAACCGCTACTGTGGTTTAACTATGTAATGCTCAAAGCTTACAAATCAAGTTAAATCTGAGGGCTATTTTCCAATTTAAAAACAGTGTAAAAACTTCAGGGTTTGAGCTGTCACTTTAGAAAGCATCATGTCAAAAACAAAAGAAATCCATTTAGACTTAAGGCAAAGAATTATTGATCATCACAAAGCAGGAGATGGATAAAGTTATCACCGTAATGTCAACAACTGTCCTCATCTACACCTGGCCAAGCTGTCCCAAATATCACTTTTGGGCTCAGAGAATATTATAGCAGAATAAACTGACAGACCACCTAAAGCAGTTGCAGGCAATGAATTTTCCCAATGGGCCACATGAGGAACTGGGACTTATATGGAGTGCGGCACCAAAAGTGGCCTGTGGCATGAACATCAGCACAGAAACTGTGCACCGGGAGCTTCTTGGCATGGGTTTCCATGGCTGAGCAGCTCCTGCAGGGGTCGCACGTAGGCAGCCCATTACGTTTGTGCATATTGTGCAGATTAAAGATAATATCTGTGCTGTAATTTTTGTTATGTTTACTGGTAAAATGACCACTCAGAAAGCTGCAGTGGAATGCCTTTGTTCTGTCACTTCAGACATTACAAAGGGAGACAGAAGGGTGCCTCCAAAAGGTCATTAGATTTACTGTCACCTTTTAACTTTGCAGCCTCACAGTTAGTGTGCTATGATCAGACAATTTCACTCACGGAAGGGTTTTAGGAAATTATAAGAAATACAGCCATCAGATAGCCATAAGTCAGCATTTTTGCTAATCAAGAACAGTTAAGAAGGAGAAAGAAGCCTTATATCTATATATCTATTGTTGATGAGCAGCATAACATGACTCTGAGAGCACAGCAGTCCATCATGTCAGCCAACAGTGCTAAGGAAAAATATCAGCTTTGATGGATGATGCAGCCTGAGGTTTTCACCTTAATAGTGGAGGACAATGCAGTGTACACTGCTGCTTAAAACCCATGACAAGTGTCTCTCTTTATCCCCGGCAAGCCACGCACATCATGTGTGGAGGCAAAGCAGAGTGTGACCTCATTTTAAAGAGCAAAAGGTCATTTGTTGCCAGAATATAAGCACCTAAGTGAGTAAGTTAACATCTGAAAGTTGATTTTGCAACAATAAACTCAACATCCTTGCATCTCTAAGTCAGTCCCCTGAGCTGTCCCTCTGATGTACTCATTTCTAATCCTGTCCATTCTAGTCACTACCATCTTCAAATTTGTCACCTCCCGTCTTTTTGTCAGCGCTGCTATCTACAAACCAGACATCACAGCAGATCTCACTACCATCTTGTAACACTTGAACATGTGAAGAGCAGGGATAGCGAATATAATTCATATTGGACAAAGGACATTGAAGACGAAGCTGCCAAGCAGGAGGAAAAGAGGAAGACCAAAGATAAGGCCCATGGATGTAGTGATGGACGACATGCAGAGGGCTGGTGTGACAGAAAAGGATGCAAGAGACGGTGTGAGATGGTGGAAGATGATTCGCTGTGGTGACCCCTAAAGGGAGCAGCCGATAGAAGAAGAAGTCTGCAATGTCCATCTCCTCCACATCCATGTACAGCCTCTAGCTGATTGGTTTGTAGCGTACATGAGATGCAGGCTATTTGACACACACACACAAAAAATACACATAAGCTCCAGTCCTTGCAGCCTTATGTTGAAACATTAAAAATGTGGAGGAAGCCATGCATGAACACATTTGTGTCTGCTCTACATCACAGCAGATCTGCTACTATAGCAACATAAACTAATCTGTCAGGATCGCTTTTCAGCCTCAAATGTCGTAAATTAAATGGTTTCATGCTCTCTAAATTAAGAGTAATGTTAGTTTATTGTGTTGCTCGTCAATTGTACTGGAAAAAACAACAAAACACACACAGACACACACACAATGTGGGCCATTATCTCAAAAACACAGCCCGGTATGACTCACGGCTTCACCATTGGCACACACGTGGTGGAGGAAAATAAGTCTAACCTACAAACAAGAGTGGAGATACTTATAAAACATAGATCAGGCCACCACTACAGTCTGTGGACCGATCATTTCTTCTCTCTCCACTTCTACAATCCAGTCGCTGTGTATAACTCATCACAGATCTTCTCTTCCACACCACTTGTCTTTAGCTGCAAATGGTAAATGGAAGGGGTAAACCTGTTGACCTACATTACCACTGTCTATATTACCACAGCAATTCTAGCCTGTTTAGAGCATAGTCATATACGAAGTGGCCCATCCTTTGACTGGACTATCTGTTTTAAATCAACCACATTCTACATGTTAGTAGGTGAAAGCAGAAAAGACATCTCCATATCCAATATTACTGCAGCAGCTAGAAAATCCCACCACAAAATAACTTAACTTCACGTGCTTCCAATGAGAAATATCCCAATGGCAGTAGGGCTAAACAGAAAAAGAAACACTGGGATAAGCTTAGGTCCTTAAAGAGCCTTTTTGAATTTTATTTAATCTGCTTTTACTGATTATTTTTCCCATATTTATGAAAGAAATTTAACTTTTACTGTGCTCAGAAGTAGTCAAAATTGTGCTTGTTTCACATCCCCCAAGTGCGTGGTCTTAAAGTTCTGAAATTCTTTTTGAGTTGTTTCAGATGGAGTCCGTGCATGATGTGTGGGAAAGAAAACAAGGAAGATATTCTACCTCTTCTAAATTTCTCTAGAGAGTGATATTTTTATAAAAAAGATGAAAAGAAAAAAGTTACAATCCTACATGGAGTCAGCGGCTTCACCTCTGAGAGTGAAGGTATCACACGTTGGAAGGCTTTTTCTACTTTTTCCTAGCAGGACACGTGTTTTTTCAAACTATGCAGAAACAATTTGTATTTTTGGTGATATTGATTAAGCTGCTTGAAACATTTGAAGACACCTGACGCTACAAACAAAGTTTAGGCTTGTGCACTTTTATAGCACTAGTTAGATGCTAAAGTACCACGCCCACAGCTTCATTGACATTTGCACCCATGACAGTGAGAAGGAAAGAAACAAAGGATGTCCGTAGAGTGTGAAGGTGGAGTGTCAGGTGACATTACCCTCTGATATGTTAAGTGAGTATCTCCGTGGCATCAGGTGAAGGCCATGCCAGGCTGCAGCACGTGAGAAATGAACTTATTGTTTTACATTAAACTGCCTATCAGATTGAATTCCTTATTAAGTGACAGTCATGGAACAGTTATGGATTCCTTCCCACTTTAATTCCTGAGCATGAGCCGAGAAAAACACTAACACTGAGAAACACCTGCAATTCAAATTCTTTGTCTCCTGAATTTTCTGCTAATGCACTTTCACTTCCACATGCACTGGTACAGGATCCCCTCACAACAAAGAGGCCAGAGTTCAAACCCGGAAAGGACCTGCATGCAAATGGTGACAGGGCCACTCTGCCAGTTTGTGTAGTGGAGCAGACAAAGTAAATCATGTTCCAGAAAACCAAACAATTGCTGACCGACATGACAGAGACAATCATTTCAGTTTGATCTATTATGTCCCGTGATGAATAATTAAACACTAAACCCACTCTGAAAGACTAAACTAATGCAGCGCGGGGCGAATCCTTGACCGCTCCGTGGTTATAAAAACAATAAAAATCGATACAGAGATACAAAGGCCTGTTTTCCGGTTTAATTCAGTGAACTTGGGTTCAGTAGTTCAACAGCTAAAACAAACATTTGAGGATTAACTAAATCTGTTCTCGAGCTAGAGTCTCTAGAGCAAACAGAGTAACTCTTTGTATTCTGGAGGGCAAAACTGTAATAAAAACAACAATACAGCAGCAAAACGACACAGCAAAAGTTGACCATTTTGACTACATCTGACTTTTGACTGGTGTTCTGAATACAGCAGTTCTTGACTACATGTAAGGCTAAATATAGCTTGCCTTTCCTCTCCACCAAACAGCTTCTGAACTAATGTGGGCCCGCAGGCAGTGGTGGGTCGGGGTGTGACATGAGTCCAGCGGAGATGTTCTCATCAGCGGATCTCAGCAGCGCAGTGTTTGAGGCTCAGCCACAGACTCATACCAGTCCACATGACTTCACACGCTGATGCTTACCGATAACGGGCCGGGATTAGTGCCACTGTGTGTCGATATGTGAGAGCGCACAGAAATATGTGAGTGTCTGTTCTCAGGCCTAAGACCCATGGAAAAGCTACAGATATGCACGCCCCATATAACCAGTGTTTCTCTCCAGTAGTACCGCCATGCAGCTTCACAACTGAGTACTGACGGTTCCCAAACTGAGGCCGAGGCCCACCTAAGAGATACCAAGTTGAATCAAATGGGTCACAAGATATTAACCAAAAGCAGGAATGAGATGTTTGAAATGTTTGTGGACTTTGCATCTCGCTTTGTTATAGTTTGCAAGTTTTAAAGGATCAGAAGCAAAAAAATAAAAAAGGTTAAATATAGATTACATTTAGGACATGGCTTTGTCTTAACACCAAAGAAATGCAAAATGATGCTATAAAGCTCTTATTTTGGGTTGATGGTATCCCTTCGCTGCTCTAAACCTCTCCTAAGGGTACTCGGGGTAAAAGCCAAAACCTTGTTCTGTAGTTCCTTGGTTGCTCTTGATCTATTTTCCATTGCTTTAATCATTGTATCCTAGGAGGCAGAAGTCACAGCAGATAATACTGTCACAGCCTGTGACAATCAGATGTGCAAGTCAAGTGAGACTGGGTGTGGTCTGAATCTCAGAGTTCACATAGCTAAACCAATCTTATCTTCCCTCCATCTCCGTTTTGGTTTCCTTCTTTCTTTTTTCTACAAATGTCTCACTCGTTTCCATCTTAATAATTAATTTAAACATTTAAGGTATAATTTAAATAAACAGTTCTGCTCCGCAGCCTCTCCTTTACATCAGACTAACAACACAATACACAGGGATGCTTTGCATAAGCAGGATAGTAGATGACAAAAAAATACACATTTCATCTTACATAGTTCAACATAAAGACTATAAATACTCCACATACATGCTTCAGACACACACATATTGACACACATCTTCTCCAATAATGGTCAAATAAATTTAAGGCTTCAAAACTTTAGCACAAACTGAGGGGTGTGCTACAAAGCAATAACAATTAATGGGTTAGCGAGTTATATCTGGCTTAAAGTCGAGTTTTCAGTGTCACACAGGTGGCTCTCTTTTTAACTGCCACACAACCTGGTCCAGAGCAGGCTATGTTCACAGATTTAGGTTTAAAATCATCTGAAAGTGCCACATTTTCACTATTTTAAAGTATGCTTACACAATACTTATATGTTCTCTGTTGCAGGACTATATTTTACCCCTTGAGCTGTGCCTTACAAACACTGGGCTCCAAAGCGCAGTTGTAAAGTTACACCACCAAAAACTGTATGCATACTACTGTCCCTGGAATTTGCATGCATTCAGTTGGTGATGCAGAAAATATGTAAATGATTTTATGTTTGGTACCAGTCTGCTGATAAGCCTAAATCAACATAACCTTCTTTTTTTCACTCAGCATGGTTCTGTTGATCATGCAGCATCGGCCTCTTGTCTTATTTACAGCAAACAGTGTGGCATTTTATTGCTATGCTGAGGTATTCATGTTCTTTATACATCTGTACAACCTTTTCCTCTGATAACATCTCCAACTGAAGTAGCCGGTGCTCATTCGATCCATTTTTGTGCGGAAAAAGCATCAAATGATGTGTCAAATGCCCCTTTCAATCTGAGCGTGCATACAGCATGATGCAGAAAGACTGGGTTAACAAAGAAATTTGAAAACCACCTTTGTGATATCAAAGAAAACCTGGCTATTTGGGGGATGATGCCACAGCAGCAATGTCCATTTTTATATTCAGTCCACTAAAATGCAGAGCTTACAGAGATTATTTTGAAACAGTGTTTAAAGGATGTGGAGGATAGTGAATTTATTATTTCTTTTCATAGCCGCCAAAATGTAAGAAATGAAGTGGCACTTCAATAAACAAAGCATCGCTTTTTTCACGAGTTTGTGATGCTACAGGCTGGATGCCACAGAGGCATTTAAAGGGCAGCCAGAGTTTAAAGTTCAAGGCCAGCACTTACAGACTAAACCTGCTCACAGCCTTTGATAAACATCAGCAAGTGACTTTTGTCATCTCTGAGTTAGAAATGAGTAGCCCGCAACAGCTGATCGGTGGACCTCGTGATTCATTGTCATTCAGAAACGATGTTGCTCATGAAGATGAGAAGCGATACCCCCAAGCTTTCAGAGTCATTTCCTACTATTCAGCACACAAATGCGCTCTCTCTCTCTCTCACACTAACTCACTTCAGGAGGATTGACTGGAGATAGCTGAGAAAGTAACAGCCATCATTACCTTGTCTACTTGTAAACCACAAGGGCCAGAGTAATCATCACCTTTAAACGCAACGTTTCCTATTACTGACTGAACACACACACCCACATACACACACACACAAATACACATGATCTGTTTTTTGCAGATGGATAAATTACAGAGAGAGAAATGCACAGTGGCACAGTCGTCCAGGGCAGATGAAATGAAGAGGCTTAGCTAGAAGGATAATAGAACAACAGGGAGGAAACAAAGCCAAATAATTCATAATGCATTGTAGCGTGCTGAATAACTGCACAATCAGTAATACTGCCTTTTCTCCTGGAACATTACAAAAGAGCAGAGACAGCAGACCTACGTGAAGGACCTACTTTCTGCGGTTCCACTGTATATGCTGGTACATGTGGCATACGACCACACGGGCAACAAAAACAACTGGCTAATCCTTCCAAACGAACTCGGCCATAATCACTTTATCACTACGTGATCTCTTTGTTATCTAGTTAGAAATCTGGCCTTAACTGTTGCCCTCAGAGGGGTGTACCATTTTGTTTGCTCTGTTGCAGTAAAACAAAGATGTGCAGCCCATTTATATTTCAGCGGCGTACAGCCTTCTCCTCCGCTTCTTCCTGCGGCTCACGGCCGACTTAAGGAGTGGTCTTTCTAAACACACCGGCAGTTTAAATGAAGCCTGCACCTTGCTCACTTAGTGCCGCTTTGGCAGGGTTGTGAATGTGTTATAACCACAACCATGCGAGGATGCTGGAGCTCCTCCAAAATAAAAGCCCTGCAAGCAGGCGCACAACAAACCCCCATGGAATACAGCTAATAAGTCTATATGCTGTGCAATTTGTCTCTCCTTAGATTTACAGATAGCAACATTTCACCCAGCTACAAAGTGAAAAAAACCTCAGCCCAAATGCATGAGGATGCAGGCTAGCTGCTTCCTCGTGCATACTGTGAAATTCTGGACCGACACCAATATTTAAAATAACAATCTGACTGATCGCCAAAGCTGGTACTGATATTTTAATTCTCTTTGATTATTTTGTGTCAGGAAAACAAATAAATCATCATTAAAAGAAACCACTGATTAAAGCCTTTGAACGCTCCATCACACTCACGTCTTTAAACATTTAGCTATTGCCAAAGGTAAATGTCATGTTATTTGCCAATATGCCAATACGGCTGATGCTGACTGTCAGACAGACAGAGAGAGAGAGGGACAGAGAGAGTGTGTTAACATGCTACTGCCGTACGCTTTAGAGTGGATCTCTTTTTTTAATATCAGCTAAGACTGCATCCCTCTTTTGTTGCAATTTCCTGCAGTTTCATGCCCAGGCATCAAAGAGAGCACAGCTGTGTCACTGGATAAATGCTTTAATCTATTCAGCTAGTGCATCTGTGTTCTCTGTCTTACACTACGTCATTAGCCGCCCGCCTTAAAGTACGTACTTGTGTGTGTGTGTGTGTCTGCCCAGTAAAGTGAAAAAGGATGTGAGTAAATATACATACAAACAATATGTGATCTCAAGTGTCTATGTATGCTTTCATGCAGTGCTCACTAGCAGTATACCTACTGACAAACCCACAGACACACACATATACAAAAAAGATTTCTCTTTAACTAGCGCCTTTTTTATGCCCGAAGTTGTGTTGTGTCCCGGCTGAAGGCCGTGTTAAGACATCAGCTGTGGCTACAATGTAGCTTGCCATCACCAGTGTGTGAATGTGAGAGTGAATGGGTGAATGACTGAATGTAGTGTAAAGCGCTTTGGGGTCCTTAGGGACTAAGTAAAGCGCTATACAAATACAGGTCATCACATCTCAGATGCTAATCTGTGTGATGGTCCAGTTTCCAAGCAGTGCTAAATTTAGGTCCAGATTGCTGCTTTTGACTGGTGAAGGGTTGGAAACAACATTCTTTACAGTCAAAGGAGTTCAGAATTTAAACAACAAAAAAGCAAAAGATCCCCACCAGCCAATGTATCGTCTAACCACAATACCAGTACTGATACTTATTTGACACAGTTAATTAAACATGTCTGTTTGTATTTTCAATTGCACAATCTGACCAAACTGACTCTGGGAATGGAGTCAATTTTTATAGAGCCACAAACCAAATGCTAGGATAGATTGGACTGTCTTGCCTAATATAAATCATTGTCAATTGAGTATGCCCAATCAGAGCGTAATCTATTCTGTATAATTAGCTTAACAACAGGATGCTATTCGTCTTCTGTAACGCTGACTGAATGGATTTTACTTATTTGGTCATAACAAATGAGATTCTGAGCAGCTGTTCGTCAATAGGAGATGTATGTTCAATCACCATCCAGATCTAGCAATGGCTTTGACTAACTATGGTTTGATGTTGAACATTTCTTTAATCCTTCTGACCTGTTCCTAAATCCAGTCGTTTAACAGCAAACACCCAATCAAGCACATCCACTGTGTAGTGTGTATTTCCCAACTGCTATCAGAGTTTAGGCTAACACTGGACATGCTGCTCTTTGCACAGCAGCCCACCAAACATGGTATCCGAGATAGCGCTGGGTTTGCCAAACACATCTGGTACTCCTCTTAATAAAAGTCTCTTTCCTTGAATGC
Organism: Etia nguti; assembly: GCA_015106755.1. NCBI lineage: Eukaryota > Metazoa > Chordata > Actinopteri > Cichliformes > Cichlidae > Etia > Etia nguti. The sequence goes on from VUQG01023369.1 coordinate 9,600, forward strand.
TATAATTGAAAGCATCCACAATAAATCAATAACAAAGTATTTTAAATGACTCCAAGCAAATTAAAGGAATACAAAACCACCTAAGAGAATATAAATATATTTACTCATTTATCTTTTTATTGTTTAATCCAGTGTCTACGAGGGCCCTGAGAGTTCAATTGCACCGCAGCTTAAGAAAACACCAGCAAACAGAAAATTGCAGGAAAAGCACACAAAACACAGAGAAACTGTTTCTAAGGGAGACAATAATGTGACAGAACAGAGACACGTTTAAGGCCTTAACACCTTTATTTTTCAGACTTCTGCATCATCAGTGGGATTCCCCCCACCTTGAAAAACTCTCTTTTAAATGCCGGATGTAGGAAATATGATACAAATTAAAACTAATATATGCAAATAAAAATTTATTTATTTTTTACTTAAAAGGGTTAATAAATGCTCCTTTTGAAAAAACGTAATTTTCGAGCAATTATTTCATCATTCGAGGTGCAAAAGAAGCGACGGAGAAAAAGATGCAAGGTAATGTGTGCTTTAATCGTGTAATTCATATAACACTGTAGATACATGCTTGCTATTAGCCTTTTACTGTTAGCTTGTCCCCAAAAACACTCCCATTCTGTTTTGTGAGGGTATTAGGGTTGGGTTTTTTGTGAGCTTTGTGGGTTTGTTTTCCCTGTTTCAATTGCATTGTTATCTATTTGTCTTTGTTTATTCAGCTTCTATTGTGTTTTGTGTGCTTTTGTAGCATTTCTCTATTAGCTGGTGCATTTCAACCTTTCGTTTCAGCCCGTCCTACTAACTTTGTTCTACTGCAACACAAGGACAGTGCCGTTTCTTTCCGTCACTCTGTACGTAACATCATCTGGCTTTAGCTTCAGCCTTTTAACACAACATGTATCTGTAGCCATTACATTCATTAACTGTAATACAAACTGGTTTGATTGAATCGGTTCAAACGCACAATGGTCAAATCGAGCCACTTTTACACATCGTCTAATAATTATGTCCCAGATGGTGGATACAGTATGCTATGATGTAAGCCTCGGTGCGATAGAAGCCTGCATCTTCAACCTCTCCGTTTCTTTTGAAGTCTCCCCATGGGGGTGTGGGAGCTGGGCGATGGTAATGAATCAAGCTGAGCCATAATGAATGTCCTTATTCAAGTCTGCTTTGATGAAATTCCACCTGACTGATCTCAAATCACAGAATAAAACAGCGAGAGCTTGCTCGCAACTGTTATGAAAGCTATACTGACTGGCAATTTGATGGAGAGCACTGAGCGACTCCGAGGATCCCTTCAGGATACTTTCTCTGCTTCTTCCCTTCGCGTCTTCCTTTTTCCTTCCTTCCTTATTCCTCCGTGATCACTGAGTAGGATGAAATCAGATGAGTGTGTCTATGTCTATGTCTCTCCTCTACCCAGAGGAGAGACATAACTCGCTGTTTCGTTCCTAAACTGGTGCTACAAATATGCAGAAAAAACTTATGAGCTCCATGTAATAACTTAGCTGCCAATCTGTCTATATTGAAACATCATAAACTATGACAACCATCACTTGTTCCTACAACAACATCACAAATTTCAGCCAAGTGATTGCAAAGTCTTTGTCACTGTGCTGCATTTGGCCATGGAACTGAGCAAAAGGCCTGTTTTACACTTCAAATGAAACGAGGTGCTACAGCACTGTCAACATGCTTTGTAGAAGTCTGGGACGCATCTGCAAGCCCGCAGTATTCCAGATAGCTTGAAAAGACTGCCAGGAGTAACAAAAGAAGTAAGTAATTATAGAGAGATCTCAAAGACAAAGCATGCAAATGACTGCCAACGGCATTTAAGAGTGGATAAGACCAACTGCTGCTGCCGCCACTGCTGCTGCTGCAGGTTGTTTTTGTGATGGTTTGCTTTGCTACCTTCGGTTTTTAATTGGGCTCGTAACAATGCAGTGAAACTGGATTTGAAACTGCAGCGTAACTCCCAGTGCGAAGCCTTTGTGTCGCTTCGATTTACTATAATGGCTGAAAACCCAATTTCAGAATAATTTGATTTTGCTGATTTCTTCCTTAGAAGAAGTGTTTTAGCATCATCCATCCATTCGCTTCTGCTTATCCTTTTCAGGGTCGCGGGGGGGGCTGGAGCCTATCCCAGCTGTCTTAGGGCGAGAGGCGGGGTACACCCTGGACAGGTCGCCAGGCTGTCGCGGGGCCAACACATAGACAGAGACAACCAGTCGCACTCACATTCACTCCCGCATTCACACCTATGGGCAATTTAGTGTTTCCAATTAACCTATCCCCACTAACTTTAGCATTATGAGGTGCTTATTTGCTCTGTTGATCAGAGTTACAATAGAAGATCACAAATACATCGAGACTGTTGCTGGTGACCTAAAGGTATGACAAATATATGCTACCATACAACACCAATGATAAAAAAAAAATCACTTTAAAATGTTGCATGTGAACTATCCCAGAATGGAAAAGGGCAACAATGGGCTTTTCCTAATTAAATATATAACAAATCAAGTGACAAGAGGTGAGGAAACACTTTCCCATTCACGGTCATAAAGCACAGTTTCAAAAAGTACTTTGGGTGAAGGCAGCAGACAGCAATTGGCTCCTCAAGTCCAGTCATTCTAAACAGGTATCACTTTAACAGTGATTAAACTGACTTCAGGCTTACAGCGCTTTACTGGTACATACCCACACACACTCAGACGGAGACAATGCTTTTAAACACGCAGTTCTGCAAAAGAGTTAGGCCTCAGCAGCACACTTGAACAATGCAGTATCAACCAATTCTGCCGACAGGAAAGCTGAAGCATGTTAACACAGACGCACGCGCGCGCACATCCACAGAAATAGTGCAAGTCCCTAAGCCTGGAGGGTGGGTGACAGAGCTCTGTGCTGGGCAGCAGTAGAGGCAGATGCAGCATTCATGCAGCCTGAGGGCATCGCTGGGTATTCAAGCTTCACTTGGCCTCTTCTACAGTGCCCTCTGATGCCTTAACCCCATCACCAACACACACACACACACACACACACACTATCAGCACAATGCCAGTCAGGCCTTTCCAGCTTTGGACAAGAGACAAATTGGGAAAGAAGTAGAACAGGCTCAATGAGCGCAGACAAGTTAGACTGAGAAAACTGTAGAGGATGTAGGTTATGTTTGACGGTCTTCCTTCTACTTGTAATGCTATGTGAGTATCTAGGTTAACTCTCTCTTTGTGTGTCTATGTGTGTACGCATGTGTGTGTGTTCAGGACAAAGAAATTACACAGCTTTATGAGCGTCAGCACAGTAGTTTAGACTCATGGTGAGCATCCTTTTTCACGGTTTGTTTCTGAATGCCAGATACCAGCAGATTATATGCATGTCCATAGGGTTGGGCAACTGAGTGAATATATGGCGCCTACTGGTTGAGTCCATTGTTGCTTGCTTCTGGACAAGTTGATCGACTTTAAGACACAATCAGCACTAGAAGGTGGTGGCATTCCTTGAGCTAGAGAGGAGAACAGTAGGGTTAAGGTTATGGTTGGGGTGTGGGAGTCAGGGTTAACCCTAAAGCTTGATTTAGATCCCATGTGTAGTTACGTTTCTCGGGAGGTGCAAGTCAGGTTACACAGAAGTAGGGTTATAATTGTGTTCTAGTTATGCTGTAAGTTAGTGGAGAATTATAATTCACGTATAAGCCTAGACACAGCTTCTTATTGTGCATGAATAGTCAGTGTAGTGCTGTCAAGACCTGTAACAGTATGGTTGATATTAAGTCCTTGAAAACAAAGAACAAAGTCTCTATTTCTAATACAAGAAGTTTGTCAGCTATCAAGCCATCTCAGGCCCCATGCTAGCTAAACTAGCAGCATGTTGCTAGTAGAGCATTAAAAAAATACAAAAATCACATCTTCATTTACAGGCTGCAGACCTTCACCTGATTGCTTGCCCGTATCGTTTAAGACAGAAATAATCCCATATAGTGGATTTTGCATTCTTTACCAGAACAAGCCAGAATTTACATGTGCAGTTGCCTGGCGGTTAAAATGGTGTTCAAATCCACCATGCATTTCTGGCCGGGTCCTTTCTGTGTGGACCTTGCCTGTTCTCTCCGTGTCTGCGCGCGTTCTCTCCGGCTACTCCGACTACTACTCCTCCCGCAATCCAAAAACATGCAGTCAGTGGGGTTAGTTTAACTGATGATTCTAAATTGTTCGTAGTGATTGGTTGTCTGTCTTTCTGTGTTAGACTGGCGACTGTTCAGGGTGTACCCCGCCAACTGCCCTACGGCAGCTGGGATTGGCTCCACCCACTGAGATCTTGAATTGGGTAAGAGGAAGAGAATGGATGGACGGACATTCGGTTGCTCATTGGAAAATGTAACATATCACTGATACCCATCATTTCAGCCCTGTGTGCAAAGTGGATTGCTTCATTACATTATAAAGTCATGACAAGAACATGTGTACCATTTATTTCATTTGTGACATATAAAGTATGGCACAGTGGAATCACTTAATTCTTTAATCCTTGAAAGGCAACAAACATGAAGCCCACACCCACACACACACCATCACCTACACATTTTCTTTCCATCCCTCTCAATTGTTCATGGTTATCTCTCCTCTGTCAGGATGTCTCTTACATACACTCAATCTCTCCTTCTGTCTTCCCACTCTTGCACACACACACGCGCGCACACACACACACACCTCATTCTGTTACTGACATACCAGGCCATGCAGAAAACACAAGAGAGGCCTTTTTTTAATCCTGGGACCAAAACAGCAAAATGCAATAACCTGGGACAAAAGTGCTGACATCTGAAGATGAGTGTGGCATTCAGACAGACTGCTCGGTCGCAGCTGAAATGAACAGAAGCGACAGACTGAAGGGAACGCAAGACCCCTGACAATAAAAGAAAGACAGATACTCCTTCAATAGCTATTTTCACCCACTGCATAGTCTCTGGGCCTTCAGCCCTCCTTTTCCTTTTCCTGATTTTCATTCTTGACTCTTCTTTCATTAAAATCTCCTTTTAATTCCAATAAATTACCCTCGTGTGTTTTCTTTTTATCCTCACTTCCTGCTTCACAACCACCTCTGGGTCTCTCTACCCTAGTCTCGCCTTACCTATGGTTACAAGGCCTGTCTTCTTTCGTCCTCTTGTCTGCCCTCTTCCCATCTTTGTTCCTCCATTGTTTCACCTATTCCAGCTTCTATCTCCCGCTCTGTAGTCCTCTCTTCTCTCTCTTCATATCTCGTCTCTATGCAGACCTTGTTTGCCTGCTTCCTGACTCGGCTTCTTGATTAGCAAGATCGACCAGCAGAAGTCTGCCAGACACTTTGTTAAAACAGCCAATGAGTCTTCAAGAGGTTTCCGTATAAATAGAAGGCTGAATCAGACAGTTCAATTACAGATAACACATTACCACCCTTGAATTTCAAATGCTATTTAGCCACAGAGAGAGAAATGGAGATTGTGGCCGGTGAAACGTGAGGTCAAGTTTTAAGGAATGAGGAAGCAGCACCAACAACCAACGCACACTTGAGTGTGCATAGCAAAGGGAGTGTGAGTTTGTCTTCTTCTGGCAACACTATTCAATCCACCACGCCACTGCACTCTTACATAATTGTGAGTTTGTGTGAACAACGAAAGCTGCCTCCTCATAGACAGCAAGAGCAGTCTAGTGCACAGCCATAGGGACTAAAATAGTTAGTCATGTGTTCATTATCGCTATCCTCTTTTAAATGCTCACCCTGTATCCAGAAACATTAAACAGAAGAGGACCTTCGAGTGGGTCCGTGCAAGTGTGTGTGTGTGGGTGTGTGTGTGAGAGAGACAGAGGCAGAGTATGAGGGGAAAGAGGTTGTGGGATTGTGATAACTTCAAAAGGTTATTATTATTATTACTGAAGGCTGAAGCCATGCTCTGGCATCCCTTAAGCTTTGATCATTATGTAAAGCTGTTGTGCTCAGCGCTGGCACTGAATACATTACAGAGTGGATAACCAGGGAGTGTGCAAGCAAGCATACATGAACCAACACATTGACTCAGCTTCGTAGTGTCTTCCGATTTTAAAGCAACACACCCTATTATCTCTAAAAGACAAGCACCCTTAATCTCACATTGACATGTGATTGGGACAAAGGGGGGTGGAAAATTTGATGTTTAAAGGGGCACTACCACAATTTCACACATGGAGGTCAGGATGCTCACACAGAGGTCAGATCTGTTTTTGGCTTTGGAGTTTTTTATCAAGTTCAAGAACATAATGATATCATCAGCGTTACTTCAGAGACAAAGAAATCCTGCAGTAAAATAAAAAACAGGGGGAAGAAGAAGACCCAATCCTTTTGGATCTAGATCCACGTATGTCAAAATATCTTGGCATCTTGGTGCATCAACCCCTACTATTAATTTGTTAGACCTCACTTGTGCCCCACTGAAATTCTACATTTCTAGAGTGCTCCTGGTAGTGTTTTATATGTAAATCCTGTGACTCTGAGTAGTGACAGTACTCAAAGATCAGACAGCAAAGTTAGCGCATAAACTGTGTTCATAAATTTTTTATTTATTCATTTAAAAAAAAAAAAAGCTTGGGCTTGGAATCTCGCTGTGCTCATCAACATCATTTCCAGTGAAAACCTAGACATGGTGGGATTTAAGATGTCAACACTTTACCTAGCAACAGCAAGTGCTTCAGAGAAGCACACCGAAAATGAGGTCAGTGGTGCTTAGAGCCCAAAAAAATATTTTCTGTGGATCACAGGCTGCATAAAAGATGGATGGAGCAACCATGACATCACCCGCTGGGTTTCTGGGCTTTACATTTTTGTGTTTTTACAGTTACCATGTTAGTTTGTTGGAGCTAGAAGTTAGCATATACGGACGTGACGGTTGAGTGGTCGGTCATCGGCTACCACTTGCAAACTTAGTTAACAAGCTGCATTCAGTACAGGTGTAATGCATAGAAACAAATACGTGTTAATGAGTGCAAAGTAAGTGACTAATAAAATACTAGAATCATATTTAACTAAACTGAAGGGCAAACATATTGGGCAGGCTGTTAAACATGGCAAACTATACTATGATTCTACTAAACAGTCATCTGAAAGGTACCTACAGCACCACCCGGTGTAGAAACTCCCTTTAATGTACGTGATGCCTGGACGTAGCTACGATGACATCACCCAATGGTTTGTGAAGTCCCATTTTGAAGCCTCGAGATAAGAGTTTCCACCATCGTCATCTCGGTTGTAAGAAACCTGATGTAATACGGAAGGGTGAGTCTGACTCTGAAACCGCATGCACAATGGCTAAAGCCTTGCGAGTGATAACTCATTAGCCAGAGAGCGTGTGGTTTCATAATCCTGTTTTTTTTAAAAAACATAGTATGACCAGGAAAGTGTTTACAGAAGTCAAGACAAAGTCATTTTCCTGTAGACTTTCATAGGACCAGAAGTTGATTTGCAAACACGGCTATCACACTCTGGGGCACTTTCACATTGGCTTAATTTTTGCAACCCAGGAGCTATGCCCACACCTGCCAATCAAGGCGACTATGATCCCAAATCCAGTTTCCAACTGTTGACTTATAAAATAATTCTCTGAGGACACAGTTGTAATGAACAGAGAAGGTATCCATATAGGCCAAACTATTTGTATCAAGTTGTAAACATGCTTCTTGATGGTGTAAAGTTGACGATTTTAACATGCGAGTGAGTGGAAATTGACTCTCTTCTGGAGTCAGCCTCAAGTGGTCACTAGAGGAATTGCAGCTTTTGGCACTTTAGCATCGGCCTCATTCTTCAGCCCTGAAGGTTGCTGCTTGCTGCGGACACAGATCTTGTGAACGATAACCAATGGTTTTACTGTAACCTAATCCCTCTGTACTCACTTGTAACAATACGATTATTACAAGAATACAGTGGCATGGTTTAGTGCTCAGTTTAATCATCAGAGTTTTCTACAGAATACAGAATAACTTCAAGTTATATTTTATGTTAAGACAATCTGTTATACAGGCATTAATGTTTTTTGGGGGGGTTTATTACATAATACAAAGGTCTTCTACCTTTTAGCTGATTAATTGCCACATTGTAGGGCCAGCCCTAAAAGGTAATCTCCTGCCACTGATTCAGTGGTAAGTAAATGCCAGATGTTTAAGAAATCAACAGATGTAACTATCAAAGTAACATATGCATTGCAAAAGGTTGTCTTTGATTCATATGAGTAGCGTGCAAACGTGTGACGTGTGGTTAGAATAATGAATTTATTCTCATTGCTGAGTTGCTATATGCTGTATCTATGCTAGCACTGTACCTATTAAAGCAGGAAGACAGGAGCTGTACGTCTACTAAGCAGACTTTGATATCGGCTTTGCAAGTCATGTTTTCATTGCAGTATTTAACAATTTTCTCACTCCTCACCTCTAACACCTTGTACTGTCTCACCAGCAATCTAAAGTCCAAAACATATTCTGGTAAAGGCATGTTTGGCGTAAGGGTGAAGCTTTCAAACCTAAGAGCACTGTACCAACTGTCACACATCATACAGAGGCAGAGAAAGCAGGAAATGTGTACTGACGAAATGAGTAAATTTCTGGCATTATGCTGGCATAAAGACCTCAAATGATTAATAAAATAGCTGGTGATTACATTTTTGGTTGAATTATTCCATTAATTGACCAACTGTTTGTGTCCGGCTTGCATTTATAAGAATAATCATTCTACAAATGATTGGTTGGTTCTATCCTGTTCTCTCCTATCAAGCTATTTATTGTTAGCTATGTCTATTGGTCATTGTATATCCCCTGCCAGAGTAAAATATTCTGCAGACTGCATTCTTCAGCTTATATCCCGTGTTTTGGGACTGCATTAGACAACATGTTATTATTGCCTCTATTAATAGTGTGGCTATTAGGATGATTATGAGCTTAGAAGGGGAACCCTTGCTCAGAGGGCCTAGCCACCACTTTTAATTTTCGTCTACACCATCTAATCCGAGAGCCACACTGAACTTGAAAACAAGCCATCTGTTCCTGCCCTTACCTGGCCTACATTGGCCGGAGCACACTCAAACTCTAGCTGCAAGAAGGAAAACACGGGCAGTGCAATAAAACTGTCTTGCACTGTCATCATCACTGTCACACTCCGGAGTAGATGTGGCGTAGTGCTACAATAAAAGCGACGCCGCCGTGGTAATAAGAATACTAATAATGATATTAATAAAGAAATATAGCAGCATGAGAGCCTACTAGGCTAAACTCGCCAATGAGCACCATACACGCACACTGTGAGCCTCCAAATCCATTACAACGATTCCCCCCTTTCTCTCTCTTCGACCTCCAGCCACTGATAGCAGTGGTTCTGGTAAGCAACAATGACATAATTTAAGAAAACCGGACATTAAACAGGCCCTTAAGATCTATTTGCAACATACAGAGATGTGATGCCCACCCAGTTCAATACCAAGGACAGCGGTCGACGCTCGAGAGAGCCTGACAGCCATGACAACACATGCACTACAAAATGACAGATTTATTTCTGCACGATGCATCGTAAGCAGCTACGTGAACAAACCCTGAATGACACTGCTTTGTTAGTGAAGCATTAGACCCACGGACAGGGGGCTAGACCCACAAAAACCCTCGGAGATGCATTTATAGAGAGGCTTTTTGCCTCCCTGCAAAAAGCATCAACAGCCACATTTTTCCCCCCTTACCAAATCACGTCGTCAAAACGGCTCTATCGAATAAAACGCCCCGCACTTACCTGCTTTTCCCGGGGTGGAAGAGCTCACATGTCCCGTAGCTTATTTTAGCCTGTTAGTGTAGGTATTATCAATGTGGTGGGCACCGTTATGTGTCTGCCAGCGCCATGTTATTATCACTAAAGTGGAGGACTGTGCGGTCCTGTGCGCTACATCCGGGCTGTTGGGGAGAGCGAATGAGCGCAGTTTGTGGTGGAGGAGAGGGCGGAGAGCGCTCTGGATATATGTGGAGCACCTGTGCAACAGAGCAGGGACAACTTTCAGTTACATAGGTGTGCTGGGAGAGCGACACATCGAGCATATTCAATAAAAGTCGGTGTGAAAAAAGTCTTTCTTTTTTTTCTCTCCCTGTCGTCTGTTGTTGCTATGGAGAGTACCAAAAACACACAAATAAACTGTTACAATAATTAGCTTAAAATGGTATAGTAAATCATACGTTTGCTTTCAAATTGTTTATAAATTGTTGACGTATTCTAAAGTTTAATTATTTCTTCGGTAAATACTTTAAGTTAAAGTGTTTTGATACTGCAGAAATTGCTATTGATGCAATACCAAGTAAATACAGGGCCAGTATCAGTACCGATATTGATCCTTTTACCCTATCTAACTTTTAGATTTTCATGTATTTTGAAACTGGGTTTGTTGGAGACCTGGAATGTAAATGTGTCTGTCTACAAAGCATTTTGGGTCAACTTCTGTTGTTTAAATGTGCTGTAGGCTATAAAAAAAATAGACATGGTAGTCAACACAAAAAGGTTCAAACATTTTAGTGAATTTTTGAAGTATATTTTTTTAAATTTCCAATAATAATTATTATTATTTCTTTAACACAGTTCATTGGGCTACATACTGAACTTAGAGGATAGGCAAAAAAAGTATGGATGCTATCACGCTAGTATCGATTCAATACCAGTACCAGTGTTGGTATCAATAATATCAATATTTGAATTGATCCTCTCACCTCTGGACTATATACCTGATAAGAAGATAAGCTAAAGTACTGGCTAAATAGCATTAGCCAAATAATGTTGAAAGTCTGTTAAAAGTAATGATTAAAAGTAGAATTTTAAATATTATACAGATGCTAAAAAAGAAATATAGCAGAGTATAATGGTTGAAATATATAAAAGTGATGGTAAACAACTGAAATTTGCAGTGATTGATATAATGCTAGTAATAAACAAATAGCTGAAATAGTTAAATAAAGTGTAATGGCTGATAAGTTTCTGCCACTCCAGGTAGTGTATGGAAGCTAACTTGATTCAATTACATTTGATTTGATTGCAAAAACATTCTAGTCATCTTGGCCTACATATCAGCTTTTAGTCCACAGGGTTGTGGATTACAACAAATAAAGATAATGGATGACAATATCAACACAATTAATCCTTTGAAAACAGACAAAAAATACAGGAAGAGGAAAACAGTGAAGCTATGTCAAAGGTCCTTTTCTAATAGCAACCACTGTAAAAACAAAATGTACTGAAAAATGAAGCAACGGAGAAGCTTCATACACTTTAAGAAAATTATCTTTTAAGTTTTAATTTTAGGGAGCTGATTTAGGCATAATGATAGAAGCAAATGTGTCAGTACAGATGTTCTTCCAGTGAGGCTAGACACAGTCTGAGAGCCTAAAAGCTGTAAGGACACACACAGTGTGACAGCCTCTGCCAGCTCCCACAGTGTCACAGCCCTCATTGATCTCCCATCTCTTTTTCTGACATGTTGTTTGTAGCACAGGGCCCTTCCCTAGACTATGGTAAGCAAATATGGAAGGGCAACAGACACTTTCTGCCACTCACAGCACATTCCTTATGTCTGATCTGTTCTTTTAAACTGAGTCCTAGAAGGAAAGTGGAGGGAGAAAGCATCCATAATGCACGATCTGCCTCTTTGTATTGCTGTTAAACACTTGGATCAATGAAACAGTTGCCAGCACATGTGTTCTATCACCATCTTTCTCCTTCTTCTCCTTCTATTATACAGATGAAGACTTTAAAACTGTCCATCTTTCAAATATATGGTATCAGAGGTGCATTCCTGTCCTCACTACACACATGTGCAACATATGTCAAAACCATGCTTACAAAAGTAAGCATACCCTTCAAAAACAGTTCCTCAGTATTAACTACTTTCCTGTCCCACTGATTTGGCCTTTTGTGACCAGATCATCCTGCGCTTGTCTGCTCTGTCTCCCACAGAGATCGCCACCACCCATAAATCTCTTTGGGGACATGCGGGCTCAGGTTCTCAGCCGGGGAAACACCCTTTCAGAAGACTATTCCAGAATATGCGACACTTATTATGGGGTTTACAGACAGCCACATCTGTAAGGGGGAGGCGGTGGTGTTTTTGGATGGTAATTGAGCTTTCAATCATAATAAAATTGAATTGTGGACAGAGCTGGATCCAAGATGGAACAGCTGATTTACCAGCTCTGAAAAAAAAACAACAACCCCAAAACACACACACACACACACACACACACACACACACACACACACACACACACACACACTGCAGATCTGCTTTTT
>VUQG01023369.1:21922-34353 GCA_015106755.1 Etia nguti
CACCCCCAACACACACACACACACACACACACACACACACACACACACACACACACACACACTACAGCTTTGAAGTGTGGTTAAAATTTGAGGGTGATAGCAAGATATGGGAACTATGCCATACTTGGATGGTGAGGCTGATGAACTGGATTACACTGCTGGGGAGTTTAATCAATTCTACTGTTATTGTGACATGACTGGACTTCATTTTAAAACCGACCAGAGCTTTAAGAAAACTCCAGAACTACTATGTTTACTGTGATTTCCACAAAGGCATTAGCTGACCTGAAAGAATGAGATGATCCAATGGCCTTTTTGAGAGCAGGGGTTTGCCCACCACATGACTGTAACCTCCCCAGTGAATATTTGACACCTCCATCTAGTGGTGGATTGCGGGAGTATGCGGGTTACGACAGCGCAGCTGCATGAGTTTTAATGTGGTTTTTTGTTATGCTTGGAACATCAGCCAAGGCATCTCTGTTTGAATAATGTGATCTTTTCTGATATTAAACTCATTTCACAGTGGCCCAGATATGATGATTGGAATTTCAATGCACATACATAAACATGCTCAGGTTTACACACACACACACACACACAAACATGCTACTGTCCCCATGGCAACTGAAGCAATAACGGTGTATTTGAAACCATCTCCCTCACTCTTACTCCACTCTTACACACTCTTTGATTTACTCTCTCTTCTTCACTCAGTGTTTGAAGGCACAACACCATCTTTAGCTCTTGGTGAGAGCCACAGTTTATTGCTATCTCATGGAAAACTACTCCTCTGACTAAACACTCCAAACTATTACACTTTGTAGGATTACCACAAAGAGCTGTCTCATTCCACACATTCTGATTTTTTTTCTTGCACATGTAGTTGGAAAGAAGGGGTAAAGAGACAAAAGTATGAGGGCAGTACTCATCTGACAAGCGTTGGACCCACACTTGGAACAAAGCCCAGAGCTAATCAGAGACTAATGCCACTGTTGTTGCTTTGGAAAACCCTGCTCCTGCCAGTATGCTCTCTTCTGCCTAACAGCAGCACTCCTCACGGTTTCCTCCTTTTTTTCCTCAGCCTCATTGGCTGAAACTACAAAAAGAGGTCTCCTGCAAGTGACATCATTACTCCCTCTCCCGTTGAGCAGCATATGTCATGACCACATGGTAAACTCAAATGAAGAGCTGTAGTTTGCTTTCTTATTCAAATATAGCTATGTCTGTTAAAGTTGCATTATATGTGAGCTGCAGCTTTTGTTTTGAGACTTGATTGAGGAAGCAAACGTCAGTTCATGGCCTGGAGAGGCCAACCATGAGAGGAGAAATAAACTAAGTGTTATTGATTGTTTCTTTGCGAGTATCCTATCCTCTCACTATGCAGCCCAAGCAAAAAAAGTTTTTAAAAAAGTGCTCTGATCCTCACAGGAATACACTTTTTTATAAAGCTATAAGGTGGTAGTAAGTGTATGAAACATCTCCTTTTGCCCAGATGCTCTGAGTGTGAGCTTCACTTTTAACAGCAACTGTTCACCCCTCAAAGGTTATCGTGGTTTATTCTGGGGTTTTGCAAGCACAAAGGTGCTTTGCTTTAGCTAGTTAGTACATTTAGAACATTGCTTTAGCTTAGCATTAGTTAACATTTGACCTTCAGAAGGCAACGCAAACTGTAAGGTGTAATTTTTAAACCACTTTTCCCACATGGGAGCAACAAAACAAGGCCTAAATCTTAAAAATATAAAAATCTTGTTACAGCAGACAAACAAGGTCTGGCCATCTGATGTATGAAAGTCTACTTTTGTGTTCACATTTGTTTCTGTTTTGGTCTCCAGCAACTCATAAGAAAGACAGTGTGAGTTCTATAGAGCTTTTTTCCCCCATTGCTTGGTAGTCATGCTTGGCAGAGGAAAAGTGAATCAACGAGAAAAAAAAATCAGTCCGTAAAAACTAGAACTTTAAATTTTACTAACGAAAATCATGTTCTGCTAAATGTCAGCATTTGACTTAATTGTGATAAATATATAATTTAATCAAGATGCTGATAACTATAAAATTGCTATTCAGTATATTTTTTGCCTTGTTCACTGTTTGTTGTAATGAGCTGAGCAACAATCCTGTCAGGCAAATGGCAAACATTCATCTATTTGTTATCTAATTGTGGAAACTATTAAAAATCAATTTTTAAAAAAAGAGCTACACAATTTGCCAGCTTAAACGAGATGATGAGAAATTAGGATTTAATCAGCCCAGATGCTCAATTTAACAAATTCTTGTGCTGTCACACACACATACACTGCCAGAGGCTGCAACTTCCCCAAACTGTCCAACGTGACACTGAAGAGCCACTGGGCTCCTGAGGTTAGCCCAAAGGCTGCTCTCAAACACTCATGAAGAATTAATGACTGTAAATGCAAGTTAACATGTGTGCCCGTGTATTGTGCATGAAGGCAGAACACAATATGATGCAGAATCAGCCAGTTAGTGTGTTAGTGTTGTTTCTATGCAATTTATGATGTGTAAAGAGTATAATAAATGTTTTAGAGATTAGCATGCCACTTTAAAGTGGGTAGTTCAAGAGTGTCAATATCAAGTGAAAAATATGTTTGATCACAAGTTTATTTTGTTTTCCAGAAAAGAATTATAATATAATTAAGTAACATGATATTTAGAATTCGCATATATGATTCTCTATATGCCTATACGCTGTCGAGCAACAGACGTAGTGTTAAATAGCTCTACATAACTTTATTATCACTTTGACCTCCACATCATTCTGTTGATCTTGAAGGAGAGATCAAAGGTCAAATGTGACAAGATATTTAAAATCCTTATGTCGACAATACACACCACTAGTGTATTAGCGTAAGTATTATAGTTTCTAAGTTATAAGGCTTTTTTAAGGTCAATTAAGTCAATGAAAACCTTGGTGGATGTAGGGCAAATTGACACGCAAACACTACCAAAAACATTATTATGCCTTCAAATGTATTCCTTTAATTTATTTTATTACAAATATGCACATGTTCCCTTTTAATGAACCATTCGTTTGGAAAACAGATGATTAACAGCGATGTCTTTCTACCGTTAAGTCTATATTTCCAAATTGACTTTGCATTCACTGCATGTACATTCAGATATTGATTAGACTGATTGGATCTGCATAAGCATGATTTAAAATACTTTCAAATTATATGACCGTCTCACTTTGTATCCCTCACAGCAGAAAGAGCACTCCATGGAAAAAGCTGAGCAATTGTTGGGGATTTTTATACATAGTAAGCCATCCCATAGGTGGGTCAGTTTATGTTTGATACCCCTGGTGTTGGTGTTTAATGAGTAAGAATAAGAACTATGATTAAGACTTTTAACCTTGGAGTCCATACACAGGTTGAATATGCAATAACCTGCACACAGGAAACACTTAAGTACTGCTGCGAGCCCTGAGAAATGCAGTAAACAACAAACACACTGTGTGAAAGACATGGACTGTAGCTGAACTTAGTTCATTGCAGTGGTGAGAGCACTCATTTGCACGAGGTCAACTTTTCCCTGCTTAAAGGAAACAATTTGTAATAATACTTAATTTTATTGACTGCCTGTGTTTTAAGCAAAAGCTTTTACTTGCTAATATTTCACAAGTACCTCGGCTACTTACCTGAAACAAAAACGTAACCTTTTGACACCCAAAGTTAAAGAAAGTTAAACATGTTCACTCCGTATCACTAGATAGAGTTTGAAATCGCACACCCAACCACAGAATTTCTGAGGTTTAAGTGTCTGCATTCCAAGAGTTTCTGCAATTTCTGACATTTTTCAGCTCAGATGATTGGTAATCTAATAAGGTTGCGAGGACAGCCACGGCGATTGTCTGAAGCCACATGTTCAGGTGTTATTTGTCATGCTGCTGATGATTAAGTGGAGATTTATTTAGTTGGATGTGAACCTGAAATCTATTATTATTTATAAATGCTGAAAGATGCCAAACAGTTTGTTTGTCCACTGTAAATACACTCTGAAAAAATGTGAAATTTGAAGAAGGTATCCCTCAGTTAGAGCCGAACTGAAACCAGCAAACTGAGCAAGGGCCGAACCAAAGCAGCAGTGACTTTAGTCGTAAATGATTGAATCAACTAGACATATAAAAAAACAGCATTAAGTTCTGACTCATTTGTCTATGCCCTGTAATTGTGTTCTGTGTTGCCAACAGAGATATGGCATGAGTGTGTTACACAGTCCCATGACTGCAAAAAAAAAAAAAAACCAGGCCATTGTGTGGCCATTGGACCTAGTTTGAGTAAATAAAGTGGACACAACATTTGTCATAGGCTGTACATCTCACTGTTTTGTAATGCCTGAAACTTTAAGACGTGATACAGTTTTGTCTAACTCATCCTTGCATTATGTTAAATTGCAGTTTTAACATCATCTTAAGACCACCATGCCTTTCCTTTTAACAGCTTGTGACTTTTTAACCCTAAAGTTTAGCTGACACTTCAGTTTAATGACGATGGCATCGATTAAAAGTCTTGAAATGGTATTTAAGCTGCAATATATTTTTTCCACACATACTTTTTGACACACAGGGAGGTGCTTTATTCTGAAAGTGGAGTGATAGAATGAGGAGGGGCCAAACGAAGAGAGGATTTAAGGCTATAAAAGACTGTTTCTTTGTGCTCCAAGTCAACATTTTGCCTTAAACCACAGCACATCCTGCTCCTGTGTCCACCTGAGGACTAGAGACAAGTTGAGGTAACTGCCATTCTTATTTTTTTTTTATCTGCTGCAGCGTCCTTTTACGTAATGGATCAGAAATGGTTCACTCCAACAGGTAACAGGTGAAGTGAAAAATTCCTTCCTGGTCTGGGTCCTGGGAAAGCTTTGCAAATGCTGCTCAAAATCTTCTTCTCTAAGACAAATAGACCATAAAATGTGGTCTAAATTTAAGAACACAACAAATTTTAATAATAAAGATATAATTTAGCTGTAACTCATCAGACTGATTAATGTTGATTGGTTATGATAAAGGTGGCAGGAGTGGACAGGAAAAAGTCCAAATCAAGGCAATTTTTAACTTCCTGTCTGAAATTATACATTTTCAGAAAAATTGTGCATTATTATCCATATCTGACTTATTGACTGTAGATTAAATAAAATGTTATTATTATTTCATTGCAACAGGAAACATTAAGAAGCAAATAGAAAGTATAGTTAGTTTCAGTCTGCACTGACAAGAACAACTCAGAGCTGTAAGGTTATCAGAGATTATTGTTACTGTGCATTCCTCCTTAAGTGCATATAAGTCACTGTGTTGACCCAAATCAATGTGCCACTATGTTTCTCCATGACTCAAGATGTTTACTATGGTCATCAGCCAATTGCTATGTCTCGTGGTATTGGATAAGCCTTAATTATCTGCATATAGGAAGTTGGACAATCTTCCTGTTGTACTGTGTGCTGACATCTTGAAAAGCTGTAGAGTCCTCTGGTGGTCACCTTGTGAACTCTGCTGTCAAAGCACAGTGTGACTACAGAGCATGCTCCTAGCTTGTAAAATAATAATAATAATATTTTAAAAAGCTTTCTTTTCATGTCTCTCTCATTGACATATCAGTGTTTGCAACTGCACACTAAGATTTAGCTTCTCTCTCTCTATAAAGTCCTGTTAGGTTTGTTTTTTTTATTGTGGTTTAAAAGGCTAAAATCAATAAAAGCTCCATTGATTTTTTTTTCTGACAGGCAGCATGGATGTAAGTACTTCATCAAATTCTCAGATCTCTACACTGGTAAGAATGAGTGCATTGCATTCTCCTCTGTTTTCCCACCTTAATATAAATGCATAACTTTTTGCTTATGTTTGCAACTGCAAGTTGGTGTCCTCCATCTTGTCCACCCTCTCCCTTCCACGTATTTCCATCCTGGCTCCTGACCCTTTTCTTTCTCCATCCTCCCCCTCTCCTCCTCCTCCTCCCCCTCCTCCTCCCCCTCCTCCTTTGTCTCAGCATTCTGATGCTCTGTGTGGCAGCTGCCCGTCCTCTGGTTCTGCCCCACAGGCTAACAGCCTTTGGCCCAGCCTGTCACCTCCTGGAGCTGGATTCCCCGCTTGGCCAGGACAGACCACTCAACCTGCACCGTGCTGGACAGGCCAGCCAAACACACCCTGCTGGCCTGGGACGCAACCAGCTCCAGTCTCTGTCCCCACTCCAATTCCAGTCCAAGCTCCCACTCAAGTCATAACGCCACCTCCTGCGCCAACCACAACTCTAGTTCCAGCTCCAACTGCAGTGCAGCCCTGTCAGCCTTGCTGGCCAGGCACCCAGTACCAGCCTCCTCAGCCACCAGCTCCAATTCAAGTTCAAGCCCCAAATCCAACTCCAACTCCAGTTCCAGTGCCTGCACCTGTTCCCAGCATCCATCCAAATGTACCAGGCTGGCCTGCTCATCCCAGCTGGCCCTATAACCCAGGACAATCAGGGTGGCCTGGGCAGAATCCATCTATCATGCCTCTACACTGGCTCCCACCCACATCTGGACCTCTAGTGAGTCAAATATAAGGAACCGGGTGTATTAGTTTGCTGTCAGGCTGTTTTACTGTGCTCCTCTCTCTTTGCTGTTTAGAGCGTGCCATACAACTTGAACCTGGCTCGAGGGGTGTATGACAAAATGATGATGACGATCTTGGGCTACGTGAAACCTAACGCTAAAATGTAAGCCTGCGTCTGTGTGCCTTCAGTGTCTTTGAAAAAAGAGGAGGACTTCATGTTGCATTAGGTTTTTGAGAGCATGTTTTCTTTAGTGTGAATCAGTAAGGTCTCCTGCAGGTTCACAGTGAACTTCCTGAGAGGCAATGACATCGCCTTTCACATCAACCCCCGCTTCAGTGAAGCGGGCAAGCAGGTGGTCGTCCGCAACCACAAACTGGGTGAACGCTGGGGTGCCGAAGAGAGAGACCTGAAGGGTCCCTTCCCTTTCGCGCTTGGGAGCCCTTTTGAGGTGAGTGGCAGAGACTGAAATCAGAGTGAAGCCCTCATGAGAGGCTATTTTGTGTTGTAATAATCACAGGATCGCTTCAGAGCACAATGGAGTGTTTGTCTTAGAGCACAAAACAAACTGAGGATCACTTTTTAAACCATTAATCTCAATATTCAGAAATTTTAAAAAAACTCTCACAATATTAATACTTTA
The DNA here is from genome assembly GCA_015106755.1 of Etia nguti. Taxonomy (NCBI): domain Eukaryota; kingdom Metazoa; phylum Chordata; class Actinopteri; order Cichliformes; family Cichlidae; genus Etia; species Etia nguti. The sequence goes on from VUQG01023369.1 coordinate 29,105, forward strand.
AAAAACTAATAACTAATGAGATGCAACTAAACTAAAACTACTAACGTGCAATAAAATGTCAGAGTTTTACTGCTGATCCTTGTGCGTTTAACTGACTCTAGGTCACTTTCTCATGGGAAACATTAGGCCTCGAAAAAACGGAAAGGGTTGGAAAGTCGTTTGTGCAGGCGGGTCCTAGATAAGGGAGCTGCCATGCTGCAGGGAGGCTCCTGGAGGTCAGTGGGGGTCTCATGTTGCTCAGTAACATCAATAACACTTACCGTATGTTTAACAGGCATCGTAAAGGGGAGGCTAATCTGAGGAGCTGATTCTCTCTTTGTGTCCAACAGTCTTGGGTTTGTGTTCACTCACATCAGTAACACAATGTGTTAACAGGCACTCGTTACTTCATTCTTCTATTAATAACTGATTTTGTGCCATTATAATGTGTACTATACAGTATAGACAGCAGAAGTGAGCTTTAATCTGTGTAATACTTTGTGTTGAAAAGCACAATTTTACTTTGCTTCTGTTAAACAGTAAGGCTCATTTTTTGCCTTTGTGTAAAATTAAAAACAGTTATCACGGGTATCACAGCCATGAGACTGCATCTGTCTCATGGCTGTGGAGCCAGGAGGTCAAAAGCTGGGAAATTTGTGGCACTCATGGGTCATTTTATAACCATGTTTTTGCAATTAGGCTAATTAATAACTTTGTGCTCAATTTTATTTCAGTGATCGCAGGTTGTTGGGTTTTTTTTTAACTTGAAATCAGTGATCGCAGGAGAATTGAATTTTGCTGCTCCTCCTGGGCCTGTATTTTCACTGTGTTATTTCTAAAGTATTTGTTTTACAATGAGCATAAGTGGAAATAACGCTGCACTTTTCAACTTGACTTTAATTTAATTAATGAGAGGTGACATATTCTTGCTGGACACTTCATTAGTTACACCTTGCTAGTATCTTGTTGGACCCCTTTTGCCTTCAGAACTGCTTTAAATCTTCGTTGCACATATACAAGAAGGTGCTGGAAACATTCCTCAGAGATTCTGGTTAATGTTGACACAACAGCATCAAACTGTTGCTGCAGATTTGTTGGCTGAACATCCATGATGTGACTCTCCTGTTCCACCACATCACAAACATGCTCTATTGGACTGAGATCTGGTGACTGTAGAAGCTGAGTACAGTGAACTCACTGAAATGTTCAAGAAACCAGTTTGACATGATCTGAGTTTTGTGACATGATGGGTTATCTAGCTGAAACCAGCCATTAGAATATGAACAGAAGATAACAGCAACAAAACTCAGGTAGGGTGTGGTGTTTAAATGATGCTCAGGTGGTGTAAATAAAAAATCTCCATCACCATTACACCACCATCAGCCTGAACAGTTGATGCAAGGCAGGATGGATCCATGTTTTCATGTTGTTTACACCAGATTCTGGTATGATCCTCACATCTGAATGCCGCAGTAGAAATTGAGACTCATCAGGCCAACCTTTTATTGTCTAATTTTGGTGAGCTCGTGCAAATTCTAGCCTCATTATCCTGTTCGTAGCTGACCAGAGTGTTATCCAGTTTGGTCTTCTGCTGCTGTAGCCCATCTGCATCAAGCTTCAACGTGTTGTGCATTCAGAGAAGCTCTTCTGCATACTTTAGTTGCAATGAGTGCTTATTGCCTTCCTATCAGCTCGAAGCAGTCTGGCCATTCTCCTCTGACGTCTGGTATCAACAAGACATTTTCACCTAGAAAAATGCCGCTCAAGCTTGTGTGGGGAAAATCCTGCTAGATCAGCAGGTTCTAAATACTCAGACCAGCTCTTTTGGCACCAGCAACCATTCGCATTCAAAGTCACTTAAACCGCCTTTCTTTCTCACTCTGATGCTTGGATTAACTTAAGCAGGTCATCTTGCCCATGTCTACATGCCTAAATGCACTGAGCTACTGCCATGTGATTGGCTGACTAAATAAATTTGTTGAAGTGTGCCTAATGAAGTGTCCGGTGAGTGTAATATATTTCTTTTTTGACACTTAAGTGATATTGAATAAGGGTTTAATCATTGCAATTGTAGTAGTGATAAAAGATGTTGAACTTACTGTCATATCAGTCAAAGTTATGTCTTGGAAATTATAATCACTGAGAATAATAGTTTTTTTAATATAATAAAACCTGGTGAAGAACTTTCTTAGCTGTACGCATAAGATGTCATAGTCTCAGTGTAAGGATATCACTGGTGGTGTGTTCTCTTGCAGATGAAGATCCTGTGCACCCCTGAGACGTTCAGAGTGGCAGTGAACAACATCCCCCTGTTTGAGTTCCGTCACCGCATCAGAGAGCTCAACCAGATTGACAGAATCAACATCTTGCATGATGTCGTCCTCACATATGTCAATGTGGAGACACTTCCTTAAGAAATACAGCTTTAGCCACACAGGTGAACGCATATATACGAGTGTGTGTGACTGCAGCAGAGATACATATACGTGGGTGAATGGTGCGACACATACTCTTACGGTATTTACATGCTACATCTTGGGAGTAACGTTTCAGTTAATGTTTAGCATTATGCTCTAAAATGGTTCTGTGATGTGTAAGGTAAAGAGCTGAGCTCATTGTTTAACAATACTGAATACGTCCTGTGCCACAGCACTAACCACTTCATGCACAGAGGCATTTGATTTTCTGTATAGATGCTACTGCTACTATTTTTATTGTAGACAATAACATAATCTATAATATGAAAGTGCTACTAACTAATAGATAACTGAGAATTATGTATGCACCGGTGTTGGAAAAAACCAGCAGCACTGGATCATGATCATTACCTCTCGATTTATATAAACTGTAGAAATCCTTTAATAATAAATGTACGAGTGTGTAATCAAGTCTCATGTTTTTATTGTTTTTTTTTTAACATATCGACACTATGAAACTGTATAACAGTAAAATAAGAGAAAATCTCTTTCAGAGAAATAAAAAATCAGCACAAACGTATAAAAGGAACTAACAGGATGATTAACTGTGCGATATATGTCGAGAAGCAATCATTTCACCAAAGTTACAGTGACTTTTACAAGGAAAACACCATCAGCGCAAAAATATGAATTACATGACTGATAGAGGTAGCCTGAAAAGCTCTTTCCTACAGTAAAAACTCAGTGAAACCATTTCTGTCCTCACTCCTCTAAGTCGAAACGTTAGCATTTTTACCTCAAGAGCAGCATATTGTTAAATTATAGATATTGTACCAGACCCTTAAGCTAACATCACATTTGGGTCAAGGCTTCAACTTCCACAAAACAGAACAGCTACACAGACGACGAGGCTGAATTTTGAGCCTGGATATCAATACTGGGAACAAATAATGATTAGCTTCATCTTATGGACATAATTTTTTTTTTAAATTCAGTGAAAAATGAAAACATCTCAGTACGTTCATATCCACATATATTTACTTTGCTTAAAAAAATATTACTCTCATCCAATTAATAACAGTTTAATAGCAGAAAAAATAAATAAATAAAAGTTGTGTGCATAGTTAACAAAAACTGTGGCATATTTTTAAACCCATGTAGTCTTCTAGTTTTGGACTACCTCTGCTCTTCACGTGGCTTCATCACCTTTGTCCGTCCAGTGTTTCCCTTTGTAACATTCACTTAGAAAAATTCTATTAGATAGTTTAAAAAAATGCTCCACAGACAAAGGAGAGCAACAGCAATGTGAAAGTAAGGCAATTTTAAAAAAATAATAAATTCTAGACAATAATACTCGACTTCCATTTTCCAAATGGTCTCTGTGCAAAAAAACAATTGGGCATTTAAGAGTGCTATAGAGTCTTCGCCTCTCTTTCTCCTCCTGGTTTATGGGCCCTGGAAACATTAGTCTATCTCTTCAGGTCTTGGTGTCTAGTCTCTTTTCTACAGACTTCACCAGCAGCTCAGCGTACTGCTCCAGCAGAGCCAGGGCCCTCTCTCCTTCACCGTTTACCCCTGGAGGCCCTTCACACTGGGGTGAGGAGGGATGAGGCAGAGAGTCCAGCTCATCCTTAACTGTAAGCAGCGCCTTGGACAGGATGCTCCTCATCTCCTGTTGATCTTCACTGGTCTGTTGGCTATGCTGTAGTACCTGTTGTTAATGAACACATACATATATAAAGTAAGTCAGCCATCCAAACTTCCAGAAATTAAAAAGGAAGTCAACGATGGAGTGCCTAAAGTTGTAGTACCCTGAATGACCACTTGAGGCTTGCCCAAAAACTGAGTCAAGTCTCCATATTGTTTCATGTTAAAATACTCAACTTTACAGGAGAAATAAACATGTTTTCCACCCCATAGAAAATGATTGTAGTTCTTATAGTGCACTTTCCCTTTCATAACAAAGTGTGAATGTTTTTATAATTCACCCATTTAAAATCTGTTAAGCATAAAATATGGGCGTAGTAGCTACACCCATCTTGTTCACCATTTAATGTACTAAAACATACACTTTATTTGGTAAGTATATATTATTTAAAATTTGTTTTTCACTAGGCCACCTACACATTACACCAACAGGAGCTGCTACACCATGGAAATCGATGAGCCATGAAGCTCCCGGCACACAGTTTTTGTGCTGATGTTAATGACAGAGGAGTTACTGAGTCAGCAAAGAACTGCTGTGCCTCAGTACTCAGCAACCAAGCTCGATAACGCTTCCACTTTACAGTGATATCACATCATGGAGTATCTAGGTGGGAAGAAATTTCACAAACTTTTTGCAATAGTGGCATCCTATTACAGTATCTCACTCAAATTTAGCAAACTCTTTAGTAAAAGAGTAAAACAATTTTTTCTCACAAACGTTTGTAAAGGCAGACTACATGGATAGGTGCTTAATTACATACACATGTGGGAGTGGGATTTAAAACACCTGAATTCAAAAATTAAGGGGTGTGACCAATGTTATCTATATAGTGTACCTTCCAGTGTGGCTTGCTGTGTAGTTTATTATACTAGCATCCCATCCAAAAAGCCCCTGCTAAGATTTTGGTGAGTTAAATTCTACAATTTCCTCTGCTGGTTACTTAACCCTAATCAGCAGGTATCTGGATCCATGTGTGCACACATACGCTTTATTGACACTAGCTTGGTTATGATACGACTAGCATTAGCTGATAACAGTTCACCCTCTTGTTTAAATATAGTCACTTCTGATTATATTTGAAAAAAACAAAACAACTACAAGATGGTGAGAGCCATAATGCAAATTCTAAAGATGGTGGCTTTAAA
>VUQG01023369.1:34444-52859 GCA_015106755.1 Etia nguti
ATATATATATATATATATATATATATATATATATATATATATATATATTATACACAGTCTATGCAGTCAACAGGCAGCCAGAGGCACACACAGATGGGCAGTGCCTTTATCGCTTCATTCTCTTCATGAGATTAAAGATGTTTGTATTTCCCATTTGTCTTATTCTCTCTCTGTTTCCTGCTTTCTATCAAGTTTTCCATCCACCCACCATTTTCACACAGTCATATACACAGACGCACACACTGACCGTAGTGTACAACATGACAGTTTTCCGCAGACTGCTGTGAAGGTCGGTAACAACCTGCCTACAAGTTTCCAAGGTGACTGAGCGATCTGCAGAGAGAGATAGAGAGAATGACTTTCAAGTACGGCACAGCATGCAGAAAATCAGCACGCGCACCCAGGAGCACAAATAGCACAAACACAAGCGCGCGCTGTTATCGAGCGAAGTAGGAGAGCGGTAAACGTTGTGCAAAAGGTTGAAGAGCATATAAGGAAGAAAGAAAGAGGGAAAAGTTGGTATCAGAAAAGAAACAAACAGGTGAGGAGGTTGCTGCAAAAAGACGCAGAGCTGTAACAGTGTGAACTAAGAAAACTGATTTCACAGTTTATATCATCCAGCAAAACACAGTCTCAGATACAAATGCAGAGCAGATATCACTTAATGCCATTTAAGGTTTCTGTGTTTTTCAAATTGAAATGAAGCGAAAAGAAATTTGTGGCCTTTGAAAGCCGCTTATCATCCAGGGAACAGCCGGGAGGGAAGTATGACGAACGGGATGGAGTTATTGTAAGATTCACCAGAGCACTTTAAAACTATTAGATACCTTTTATTTACTGAGTGAGTGAGCAGTGCAAGAAAAACTCTGCACTGCCCATTAACTGAGGCTTTGTATTTGACGTCACAGCATAGTCTAAGTAATATGCAAATTCACCTGCAAATTTCCACAGATAATGGGAAACAGTACCTGGTGTGCAAACATAAGGCCATAACGGAAAACATCCGTCCTTTTCAGGAAGTATGAATGTGTAAATTTTATGAAAATCATCCATATAGATTTTGATATTAGAAGGAAGCGAGCAGAGGGCTGAAGAGAAAGAAACTAAAGGAATGAATGTGATGCAATGCGCTCATCAAAAACCAGCTAACAAAAAAAGCAGACATTTAAAACTTGTTTTTCTGTCATGTGTGGTCCTTGTAAAGATATAACTGGTGGCAGGCAGATAATATGAGACAGATAAGACTGACAGGCAGTACTGAAAAACATCAGGGGACGTAGCTACAAATAAGAGGAGGGTTGGTTAAAGAAGTCGTGGGAGGCCAAACCTGGCTGTGGGCTTGATGTGTGGGCCTGTTCAGGCACCAGAGGGCACTCTTTAGCTACAGCCACCTGACCTGGCTCCTTGGCACTGGGAACAAAAGCCAGAAATGTAAGTCAGTTACAGTGGCAGTACTAATTCTTGTATATAAAATGGCCAGAACTGAACAGATACAATGAACAAATACTACTGCAGGCAACTCACATGTGTATGAAGCAAATAACTAGAAATCTGATGTGCGACTGTTAAAAAACATCTAGCAAAGTCTTCACAAGTGATGTAAAACTGTACCTCTCAGAAAGCGAGTCCCTTTTCTGCTTAACAGGCATGGAACATGACAAAGAGGAATCCAAACTTAGAGACAGGTGCCTGCCTAATGCTGAAGGTAACAAGATAAAATCACATTCAAACACACAGTTAGCCGATCAGCTCCTTAGCACTGTGGAGACATTAAAAAGTACACAACTGGCCGGCTTTCTGACCTTGTTTGTTTAGGGGAGTAGCTCTATGGTGACATCCGGGGTCTGTTGTAGGAGTAGAAGCCCTGCTGATGCTTCCAGACCAACTTGAGCTTGGCTTCACCTCCAGGCAGAGGCTGCGCCGAGGGCTGAGCGGCTGCTTAGGAAGTGGGATGCGAGAAGGAGGAACGTTCTGGCTGGCTGTAGGATGAGGCGGAGTCGAGGAGGGACTGTTTAATGGCGAATGGGATGATTTTGACGGCACGGAGGATGGGAAAATCAGGACAGGAGATGAGGCGAGCACAGGAGGCTCAGTTTCCATCTCCACAGACGACCTCCTCCTCTTGGAGAAGAGGGGGGAGCCTGGCGGAGTCACTACATGGACGGCATCTCCAAAAGAGGAGGACCGGCTTTTTGCCACGGAGCTAGCAGTGGGGTTCATGTAAGAGTGCTGGGGCTTGAGTTTAGGGCTCTCCCACGGAAGTGGGGACTGGGATGACTGTGGGGACCCAGAGGAGTGTGAAGAAAAGCACGAGGAAGGTCTGGGAGAGGCTTCGTTGAGGAAAAGCTGCTGAGGTCTCTTGTGCAACTCCCTCTGGTCACTAGAGGGCATAGGGGAGGGAAGAGCTGCAGAAAAAGACAGTGAGAAGATTAATATGACTAATTCTAAGAAAGTAGAATTAAATTACACGTGCTAAAGTGTTATGAACTGATTCAGAAGACTATAAAGCAGTTACTTTCAACTCATGTGGGAAAATACACTGATTAATTTGGCAAATTTCAAAGAAACTGTGAAGTCGGCAATGCAAATTATGTTTAAATACACTCTTGAGGCAGATTAACTTTCTCACAGTTGCCAGCGGATGGAATTACTGTAGTTCACTGAAAAGTCAGACCCAAAAATTACAGGAACCACAGACAAATAAATGCATGAACTGAAACAGGAGCAAACGTACAGCGCGTGGCCAAGTCCTGGGCAGAGCGCGATTTCTGGATGCACGCCGTTCTGTCCATTAGCAGAGAAGCTTTGGGGGGAGGATTAGAAAACCTCCAGAGGTGGGACCCTGTGGTTGTCTTCTTCAGGGGTCTAAGCGCAGGAGGACTGCTTCTCTCTGGAGCCCTGCTGAGACACAATACAGCAACTTTACCCTCTGTTCACGGCACTTATGAGTATTTTAGTCACGACTGGGAGGAATAAAGTACAGTACATGTCTGCTGTTGTGCTGACAGAGCCTTGTGATACAGCATTTATCCCCCCATGTTGACATACTGATCTTTTAGAATCATTTAGTGACTTTTATGCTTTTCGCAGACCCCCCATGACACCTCTTAATGTGTGTGCTTTCTTCTTACTTTGGCCCCTGAGCTTTTCCAGGGGACACGGGACTCTTATTTTCTGCGTTCCCGCTTACACCATCTTCCATTAAGGGCCGCACTTTTGACACTGGGGGCTTAGTGGAGCGGCCGCCTTGTTCCTTCCTGTTCGCTTTGGCAAACGGAGGGACGTCTCTGCACAGAAAGGTAATACCGGGTAAGAGAAGCAGATAAGTGAGACACACATTTATTCCCCTAACGTATGTGCAGATTGATATTCCTCTCAGGTTTGTAAAGTCAACATGAAGCCTCAGCCAGCAGTCAGTTAGCGTAAACTTTAAACAGGAGGTGGCGGGGGGGTTGCACTGCTTAAACAAGATATACCATGTTAATTAGCGAGGTTTTGATGTGCTGGTAGGGGGATTTGGAGACTTCTGCAGAGAGCCACTTCTTAAACAGTGGCTTAGACATGAGGGTGGAATCATTTACCCCCCAAAATATGAAGCGGTTTACACTTATACATCTCCACCTCCAAGAATTAAAAAAAGAAAACAATTTCCTGCTACACACAAAATCACCCAAAGAGGGTTAACGATGTTACTTTAAACTGACAGCTTGACTAGAGAGGGAAAGTACACAGCGGCGTGTGAGAGTCCGCATGGGTTTGTAATTATAGCTGTTGAATCCACATTGGTCTGAAGTGGTCAGGCAGTACCGGTTATTATGTCCTCTGGCCAGGAAGCGTGAAGACATACTGAGCCTCGGGACTCTGCTCTGCTCAGCTGTGGATGGACATCAAGAAAAAAACAAAAAGGAAGAAAATTGAGACAGAGGCAGGAAGTAGAAGTGAAACTAAGAGGATAATCAATGTCGTCTGTGTCTGAATTTGCACGTGAGGTCATTTAAAGACTTCTGGGAAATAAAACAATAATTTTTTTCTCTATGTCTGGAGGTGTTAGCCACAAACAGGCTATACATTAGTCATAACTAGACATCAAAGGGGTATCAATCTTCTGCCCCTGGCTCCCAACAACAAAGAGAATAAGGTTATTTCCCTAAAGCTCAAAGCATGCCTGTCTGTGTGTTCTGTGTTACCTGTAGTGCAGCCCTCCGACAGCGTCTCAAAGTTCTGCTTGAGGAAATTCGCTCGATCGCACCCGCCAGTGTCCGTTATTGTCCTCAGAGCCTCGTCCATGCTCGTCACCCCTTCCCTTCGCTCCTCGTCCTCCTCCTTCTCGTCGTTCTCCTCATCCGAGCTGTTCTGACTCAGATACTCTGCCTCTGCGGGATCTGAAAGCGAAAGTAAAATCGGACACAGCAGAGGCACAAATGTGATAAAGAGAAACCAAAGTCTCCAGTGGCCTTGATACAGCCCTTACACTCAGGGAGGGGGGGCAGCAGGTACTCTGTAATCCTTAAGAAATAACCAGCCTGGTAGTTTTATCTGACATTTCTCTATCGAGCCTAAAAATAAAATAAAATAAAAAAATAAAATCCATCTCTCTCTTCACGCTCAAATTCCTCTCTGCAGGTATCAGCTTCACTGTAAGTTGAAGAGATATTTTAAAGCTCTCCTGGACATTTTAACTCCTGATTTTAAATCCTGCGTTTGGCACACTTCAGAAAGAAAACCTGAGACTGAGCACAGGCAGGCAGAGAGTACTGCAACATGAAAAAAACCTCACAACATGAAGAAAGCTCACATTTCTTTAGCATTATAAATATACAAAGACCTCTCAGTTATGCTGCAGTATCTGGTCTGGCCTTATGGACTGAAAAGGACTGAAAGCCAATTATGAGGGCGGTCAGGAAGCCCGTTCTCTCACTCCCTTCACATTCCTGTGACTGCAGCAGTCATCTCAGTACCCTCATGTTTTGTATTTTCCTTTTTTAGTTTTGTTACGTGTAGTTTTGATATTGGTTTAGCTTAGATCAGATGTGGGCAATTAATCTCCCCAAGGGGGCGATATGAGAAACTGGGACTGTTGTGGAGGGCCGTAACAGGAATGTACACCAGGCTGGTCAGAGTGGCAGCAGTTTAGTGATGGTTTATGGTTACATTTTTTCTAGTTTTCTTTTCCTCCTTGTTTTCTTAATTATTTATTAAAATGTGTGGGAACTGTGTGGCTTATTTCAGTTATGTAGAATCTCTTACAGCGTGGCGATAGACATACTGGGGGTTGTAACATAGTTTTAAGGTGTTTAGACTTCTTGTGTTAGTTTTTGTGTTGAAAAACTGCAAAATCCTGATGAAAATATGTAAAGAATGTATGTATTTTCACACCAGGGCATAAGCTCGAATGCATCTAAAGCAGACAGTCTCCTGTCATGTGCTACTTGCTGAAAAAGTGCAAATTTGGACACTGTGCTTTATGCGATTGTTTGAAGTTCAGAGCTTTTGCACAAAAGACTCTTTTTTAATGCTGCATTCATTCATAGTAAGACCTTACCATCCAAAATATGATCTGGGCTGGACTCTCTGCTGTCATAATCCAAAGAGCAAGCGCTGTCTGGGCTGCGGCTGTCCTGGCTCTCGCTACGGATCCCTCGTCCTTGCATCCTGCAGTAATCGCTGATGTAATGGAAACGCCGACATGGGAGCAACGAGGAATGGGGAGGGGGGGTGCAGAAAGAGAGAAACAGCAAACTAAGAATAGAAAAGGACTTTTGTTGTCTTGCAGTGGCATTGCAATCAGTCGGGCAAAACAGTGCGTAGCAGGCAGAGGTTTACCTGTCCAGAGGACTCGTGTCATCCTCCTTTTCCTCAGGATAGAGCACATCTGTCCCCTTGGTGTCCCTGGAAGTGTGCGAGGACAGCCAGTCGGCGTCCGGCCAGGGTCGATGTCTCCTGGGTCTCTCTCCCATCTGCAGAAAACAGGCAGTGCAATTATAGACTCACGGATCCACACGGGCAGCTTCCTATATCTCCCTTATAGACAAACAGAACATACCACGGGCTCTTGGAGGCCGAGCGAGCTCTGCCTCTCTCTGTCATGTGGGGGGCAGCTGGGGTTTTTCTTCTGAGCAAAGGTTTCCAGTTGCCTCAGGTCCAGCATGGATTTAACCATCACTTCCAATGAGCCCATACGATGAGACCAACGCCTCCGGGGACGCTTTGAGGACTCAGGGATGACTTGGCTGACGACTCCATGCTGGGAATATACATTATATACAGCACAGTACAATTATTCACCCTTTCCATCACGTTTGTTGCTATGGAACAAACTGTATGGCATCATTAAACACACAGGGATGTAGGGTTTTTTTTTTCATTTTCATTTTATTTAATGGAACAAAAAGCAAGTACTGCATGTTAGGATGCTTTAAGTTGTGCTTTCTTAGAATAGTCCAAAATGATTTCCATTGTTGGGTATTTTATTTAAAGTCATAACAAACATCTACCTTTGTCATCTCCCAGTCCTGTCCTTCATCTGAGCCTCCTGTTGCAGGAAGGAGCACAATAATTACAAAGTTAATAGAGGAGGTCAGTTTAAAACAATTTTGGTTGTTTTCCAGATTCTGCTGCACTCTGCAAAGAAGCCAAATGTCAGGGCAGTACACCAAAGGTGGTTGGTGGATTGTCTACCTATTACTAAACCCTTATGACCTCCTTGATGTTAAAAAAACAAAAGCAGTTACCGCTATGTTTATTCATGTCATCAATTATCACACAATACCTGTGTCCTCCTCTTCGTGGCTGCTGGCAGAAGAAGAATGGGTCGCGTTGTCTTCGGGGTAATTGGCGTCGTCGTTCGCCGCTCTGTCGTCCTCCTCGTGTTCACGGTCGCTGTCAGAGGACAGACCCCCCAGAGCGGGAGCGCTGTACACCTCACGCCTAGGGTAACACAGCGAAAGAGTCAACAAGATGAATATTCTCTCTGTGTTGCCATGTCATTATACGCAAAGGGAATACATTCGCTTGAGGTTCGCTCTTTATCCCCGGCGCTGGGTTCGTGGAAAGAATGCACTCAAATAACAGGTGGAGATGTGCTGGTGTCGTCACCTGAGACTGGAGGTTTTGCTGGGTGGTGTGTTTGGGTTTTCTCTGAGCCGGTGCAGCCTCTCTCTCATGGTGATTGTCAGCTCCGGGGACAGCCTCCACACAAAGATGCAGCTGGGGGAGATAAAAGCATTAAATATTCAAGATTTCATTTCAGCTCGGAAGCATCTGCAAACACATTTCCACAGCCATTTCCTACAGCTGCAGAGGCAGAAGATTGCTTCGGCCTGGGTGCAAGGCCATCACCGAGAGGCGGTTTCTCACCTATCCCCCGACACAGAAATCAAATGCCGGCAATCGCTGGTAAACTTAATCCCAGTGACGATTTCTGCCAAACAAAAACAAGAAGAAAAAAAAAGGCTTGTTAGCTCTCATTATGTTCCCTGGCAATGTGGTTAGATTTATTCTGTGATAGCTGCGTTACCAGAATGTCCAAACATAGTGGCCACACACTCCCCGGTGTAGAAGTCAAAGATGCTGATGTTTTTATCGGAGCAGCTGGTGGCCACGTATTGACCAGAGGGATCGATCTGAACCTGCCACACCAAACACAAAAGAGCCTTTTAGTATCTCTCTCTATATATGTACATATATATATGTATGACTGTGGAGAAAAATGTTACCTTGAGCAGACTTCCATCTTCGCTCAAAGATCCTTTGTAGAGTTTTTTCTGTTTGCCGCTGCTGATGTTGAAAATCCTGCAGAGAGAAGGAAGAGATAAGCCCCGACGCCTTTAAAGAACGCTTTCCTAGTGAAGCTCGTGAATCTTTGAAGCCGCGTGCCCTCGCTCACCTGATGCAGCGGTCCTGACAGCCAACAGCGGCGTACTTGCAGGTGGCGTCTACGTCCATGTCGTAAAGCGTGGTCTTCCTCACCATGTGGTGGGAACGCCTGAACTCTGTTCCTCTGTTGGTCTGTGAAACAAAACAAGACAGTGTCAGGCCTGCGCTGGAGGAGGGTAGAGAAAATATCAGGGTTATTTTAGCAGAATGCATGATGTGACTTTAATTCTGAGCGTGCTGAACTCTATATAACCTGCAAAGATAAATATGTGCAGGACCGCATCTTTACAGTCATTGAGCCAAGTCTCCAAAAGGTGCAGAGATCAGCTTGACTCAGGATCAATATCTGCATATTAAAAGTGGGTATACAGCTAGTTGTTGCATACAATAATGGAGTGGGAAAAATAGACTGAATATGTTTGGCAGTTAGAATAGGTCAAAGTTTAGACCACAGAGAATCAGCTTTTGTGCATCACTGCCATCATCATCATCATCATATAGAGATGGTCAGGAAAGGGTACTCTTTGCAGCTCATCCTTGAAAAAGGCACAGAAGAAGCTCATTTCTGCTCTGCCAGAGTACAAACCTGTCACAACAACTTTCTAAAATGAGCACTCCATAAATGTCTGTACGCCGAAGAGAAGGTTCACTTTAGACTAACAAGCCACTGTGTACTGCGTGCCGCAAAAAAAGCAAAAAACCAAAAAAACAACTTAATGTTCTGAGTCACTGCAGTGGCCTAAATCCCGTCTCAAGTTTATGAAAAATGCTGTAAGTGGCCTGCTAACCCAGAAGCAATTCCAGAGCAAAAAAATGTCGCCTGCTTTTTTTTTTCTTTTTCTTTCTCTCTTTTTTGTATTTCAGAGTGATACAACTTGTAGCACAAATGCTCCTTTTGTGGTCTGTGCTCTGGAATTGCTAAACAGATTGTGTTACCATTGTGCCAATAAGTGTGACCTAAATGAGAGGAATTAATGAAAAAAAAATTAAGTCAAATGCAATGAAGCTCTTTGTGGCCAGAATGAGCTATTCAGAAGAATATAGCAGGCAGGTCTTTACGGTGTAATTATGACGAAGTCAGAATAGCTGGTTCACTGTTTCCAGTCTACAATGAGGTGGCTGTTTCCTGCCTTGTTAGCATTTAGCAGCCTGCATATATATTAGTTTTAACGTTGGTGTTTGGCAGGACGTTCTGAGTTAGTATTTTTTGTGTCACTCATGCTACTGCGTGTGTTTGTTGGGTATTATCCAACATCTGATGTTACCTTGTGTGCCGTGCGGAAATAGATGCTCTTGTCTGCCCCACAGCTGATCATTCTCACCTTGTTGTCATTGGCTAAAGAACAAAAAGCAAAAGCATTTAGTCATCGTGTCTTCATGCACGCTCAATCATCCAGGCAAGGAAATCCCAGAAAGTTGATTCTGTTCATCTGGACGTAACGTTTTCAGTGGGAGAAATTATTTGTGCGTGAAAAGTGTGAGAGGATTACCCTGCCTTCAACACCGACCAAGTGTGTCAGTGTTGAGGGCAGAAACATGGTGGCGCCGTGGGTTCCCCAGTTTCACCCACTGTGGCCAATTTGTATATGGAGGAAGTGGAAAAGAGGGCTCTGTTATCCTACCCTGGAACACCACCGAATCATTGGTTCACATATGTGGATGACACCTGGGTGAAAATCAAATCTCAGGATGTACCACAATTCAGTGATCACATTAACTCAGTGAACAAACACATCAAGTTCACCAGGGAGGGTGTGAAAAATGACAGGTTAGCTTTCCTAGACTGTGAAATTCCTATCAGTAATGGACAACATTTGGAAGTCAATGCAACAACCTCTGGCCAAGCTGATGGCAGAACACAGAAGAGCTGCCTCATCAGGCCAGGACTCCGCAGTCTATTTACATCTACAGGTCAGTGGCCGCTCTGTCAATGGACAGGGAGGAACAGTAGTTCGAGCGGGGAGTCAAGGAGGCCATTTACATGAAAAAGGAACGATCATCTCTGAACTGAGGGGGCCTAAGGGTAAATCTTTCACCATTTTACAGTGCTGTGATTACAGCTATTCCCCAAGTCTCTGTGAATGGCACTCATGGAGATTGATTAATGGTCGTGACAATTTGCATGTTAATGATCATGAAACTGACCTCACAGCCCATTGTTAGTCAGTGGGCTGGTTTCAGTCATTATGCAAATGTACTGTTTATAAGATTGGGGAAACCTGCAGTCAGCTGAGACTGAAGAAGTCACTTGGATGAGCGATGAAACGTTTCTTCCACTGAAAATGCTACGTCCAGAATGAACGTTCCAGGTTTCAGTCATCTTTTCATTAAAAAGAAAATTGAGACCTGACCACAGAGACACCCTAATATTATACAGCAGCTTATTATACAATTACACTTTGGTCTTTTTAGTATGAAACTTACTTTTATGTCACCAAGATAAGGTGTTGCATGTTGTTTAAGAAGTTAGCTGGTTAGCCGAGCAATCTTGTCTTTTGCAAAATGCTTATATGGTGAATGATGTTCACTGGATACAAAGCTAAAGCTGACATCCCTGCACTTCCACATAGGTAGTGTGGACTAGAGATGGAAATTTAAACTATATGGACAAAAATATCATATCACCTAAATATTACACCTACAGGAGCTGCTCCACCACGGAGACCCATGTCACGAAGCTCCCAGCACACAGTTCTTGTGCTGATGTTAATGCCAGAAAAGGTTTGGAGCTCTCCAGTTACTGAGTTAGCTTAGTGTTCTGGCATCTTCTATGCAATATGTGCTGCTACACTGGGCAACCCTGCTTTGTAACTTTATGTGGTGTTTAAAATGACCCACTCTTTCATAAATGTTTTTGAAAGCAGGCAATTGGGCTGAAAAAAAAAATCTTTGAATTTCAAAGATTAAGAGGTGTGGCCCAGTACTTTTTGTCCATACGGTGTATAACTCGTCATTTCTTTCTCTACATGGAAAATAGCTGTAGGCCAAATACTTATCCTTTTTCTGGCAACTGACTCATCATTTGCAGACATGACCACCATGCAGAAATACGCCAGAGGAACTCAAACCCAGCTAGACTCATCCCTAGGGCAGCATTTCTGCAGTTCAGCTTCTTCCAGCATGAAGTAATTGGTAGCTTAAAAGCTAAGCTTTCAAAGTAGTTCGCCCCAAACTGCCTATTTTATATTAACCCACTATTATTAGTAAAAGAATTTTACAGTTCATGAAAACGTCCAGAGACAGTAGATTAGTGCCGCTTCAAAAATCTAAATTTGAAACCAGCGACAGTAAGTGGTGCAAACATTTCATGTCAGCTGAAGAAGAGAAAGCAAAGTGCAACGAAAAAGGCTTTGCTCAGGCAAACAAAACTCCACCTGAATACACATGTAGCCGTCATTTATTATTGAAACAAGTTGTGCCGCGTGTGAAATAAAAGAGGGAATTTGTGTGGAACTGAGCAGAGATGAATGCGTCGGATTAAGGAAAGATTAGCCATCACATGTTGACAGCTTCTCAAGTGGCTCACCAGCAAAGCGGACGGCTGTTATGGATGAAGAGTGTTCGTCGAGTGTTTGCACCAGACTGTAGTCATCTTCTGCATCCAACACGTGGATCAGACGATCCCTGCTGGCGGTGGCCAGCAGCTTCAGACCTGAGAGAAATCAGACCACATAATCACCTATTGTATTCACAGCCAATGTGCAAATATTCTTCAAGCGTGCCATCTAACTAATACAGTCACACACACACTGACCTGTTTCTGGTTTACTGTATTCGAGGCTGAGGATCTCGGCATCGTGGGCTTCCACCTTCAGAATCTCTTCCATGCTGCTGAGGTCATGAACCCTGCAGAATATCACAGTTTTAGGACAGAGGTCACGTCAGTCTGTCATCAGCCTCAGCCTTAGCCTTCTCGTCCTACCTCAGCATGCCGTTGCGATCTCCAGATGCCAGGTGTTTGCCGTCTGGGCTGACACAGATGGTCCTGATGCCCGTCCTGATTTCCGCTGTCTGTCCATCCCCCGACTTGACCTCTGAATTCGCACTTGTTACGCACTCTGGATCCAGCAAGGTGCTGGTGTTCCCGTCGATGTAGATTATATTCAAAAGATCCTGCATATACAGACAGAGAAAGTAACTCTTCAAAGCTGTACTTGAAACACATCTCAAGAAAATACGGATCTTGGGAGTCAAACTCACTTGGCTCAGGATGTTTGGAGAATGAGTTTGTGTCCAGTCGTCCATGCGCCACACTCTTACGGTGTTATCAGCTGAACAAGTGAGGAATGCGCCTGATGACAAACCAGAAGCCACTTCTTCTGGAACATCTGGAAACACCTGGGGAGTAGTGACAAAAGGAGGAGGTTCAGTTAATAATAAACTAGATGAGGGTAAAAAAGCGTGATTTTAAAAAACAATTACTGCTGTAAGTTAGATTTCTAGAAATGCAGTTTCAATACGCTGTGAATTGTTTTATATCGATTATCATCACCAATTTCAAGCTGCCAAATTCTGATGCACAGTGTTCAGTACAACGGCACAACAGTTCAAAGTTTCCCGGTTTTGTTCGTGTAATGATCCCCAATGTGCCGCAAATTACTAACCTAATCAATAGGTAGAATCCAATCTGTTGTACTGCTGTAATCCTATTGAGCCAGCAGGCTTGAGAAAACACACTGAACATCTCACAGCTTTTAAAGAGGTGATATAAATTCACTTCATCCTGCATGCATTTACCTCCAGGTCCCAGACACAGGCGGGATGAAAGAGGGCAGAGTGCACCTTCCCCACCCGCTGCACATCTCTCACGTCCCACACATACAGGCTGTGGTCATTATATACACAGCTGAGCCGGCAGCTGACAGGGTCATAGGTAACGGCAACGGTGTCTGGGTAACGGGCATCCGCTGTGGTGTTGAACAGATGACTGTGGGAATGAAAGGTTGGGACAACAGGAAGAGATGTTTTCTTTTTAAAAATCAGACATCGTCGAAAATAAGAAACATTTAGACGAGACTCGGGCTTGCACTGCTTGAGACAGGAAGCTCTATTAATAGAGCTCACTTGATCCTGCAGTGGATCAGTGCTAAAGAAAGGCCGAGTTACTCCTGAGCTCTTCCTCACCTGGCCTCAGTCATGGAGGGGACGTCAGAGCCGAGGGGGTGCGGCCGCGGCAGCGTGCAGACAAAGTGCAAGTCAGCGGGTCTGAAGGCTCGCACCGTTCCATCGGCACAGCCGCAGAAGATCATCTCTTCAGAGAGAGAAAGTGACTGAGCCAGCCCGGTCTGCATGGAAGGACACACACCAGAAAATCAGCTCACAAGTCATAGCTTCATAATCTTTCTGAGAAAACGGTCTCTAATGATATTATGGTAAACGTTCATATTCTTTCAAGTCTGAAAAATTAAGCTAATTATGCTCCTGCAAATAATATTACATCATTGCTTTGGCTGAGTCCTCTGCAAAGGTTACAGAGGAGTAGAAAAGCATCTCTGTTGGAGCTTTTCCAAACACATCCTGTACCTGTCCTTGCTTCTAAATCTTCTTAGATCCTCTAACAGCGGGAATCTTCACCCCTTCAATAAACACATATGGATATTGAGCCTCAACTAATGACTAAATGAACATGCATGTTAGCTGACTGAGGCGAATAACACGCAAGAAAGTGACACCTAGCAAATAAAGAACAAATATGTTACATTTAGCTACCATTTAATAAGATTCAACAGTAGTAGCAGTTAAGAGAACAGCATAGTACCACAACATATTGCTTGGTGATACTGTAAAGACACGGGGAGAGCAAATATCATTATTTATATTAAGTAAGTTAAAATACTCGAACAAGAGGACTCATCTCCTACATCACTGACTGACTGCAACCACTCTCAGAGAGGCTGTCGAAGGTTTGCAAGTAACTGCTCTCTAATCTATAAGTGCAGATTGCAGATTGCCAACATGCTGGCATCAGTCTGAACGAGTCTTTGTTAATAAACACAACGTGAGGGAAGTCGACTCAACAGATTTGATTTTCAGTGATTTATCAAAGTTAATTGCTAATCACACGCTGATTGCATGTAATTGTCAACTTGACCTCATTCAGTTCATCTTGTGGCAATATTTATGGAAGGTTTTAGTGACAGTGTTGGTACTTGCTTGTTGTTGCTGCTTGACGATACCATTTTGCAGCAAAAAAATACATAAATCCAAATAATTTAAGTATGATTACTTTATCTTATTGAATAAAACAAATACTGACAAAATTTTAATTCGAGATTTATAAATATCTTATTCCTTTTGTTTTGCCCAAGGATATTTGGCATGCAGCCTGGAGCAGCCTAGGATCGAACCACCGACCTTCTGGTTAGTGGCTGCCCTGCTCTGCCACCTGAGCTACAGCCACCCCACCTCTGAGTCCCACCTCTACCTTTCACCCCATCTCTCCTGCAGACATCCCCCTCCCCTCTCACTCACCCGAAGGTCCACCCACTTGTCCAGCATCCTCTTGCTGTTAAACTCACACAGCAGGCCAGAGGAAGTAACGCAGAAAGTAGAGTCTGATTTAGAGCCACGTCCACAAGCCACATCACAGAAGAAATTGTTCCTCAGCTCTCCCAGCAGCCCGGAGCGGCCCAGCAGAGGCACAGGAGCGCTGGCCTACATAGCAGAGAGGGGTGATGGTTAGCTGATAAAGCTCCGACTGAAGGAGTTAAAGCACATTCCCTGAAATGTTGCATGTGTGCTGCTGAAAATTAAGGATCCCTGGGTCTCACAAATGCATTTGCATAATCTGAGAGTGCACTAAAGTTATTCAATTGTGCAATAATAAAGCAGAAGTAAAAGGTAGGGAAATAACTCCGAGCAGTAATAAAAGATAGGAAAACCAACAACTTACACAACTGGCACAAATTTTAGTGTCCTCTCATACCTTGTTGGCCTTGCAGTGGTCCAGATACCAGAACTTGACATGCCTGTTCCCCACTGTGACAAAGTAGGAGCTGTCCTCGGAGAAAGACACACCTTTCACCTTACTGGATACCTTGTTAGCGGCCACTATTACATCTTTCTGCGAGAGAACAACACATTCAAAAGAGACCACACAAGTAAAGCACAATGAGACTCACTGCTAACAGTATAACATTACATTCACTACATCGTTTTAGACATTTTTACTACTTTAAAGTTATTTTTTCATTTAGAGTTCGAAAAAATTGAGCTCAAAAATTGCCAGTCATCAGACATTAAACCATCTTTGTCCTGATTAAAGCAGTCAGGAGAACAGAAGAAGGTGAAAAGGCACAAGTAGGATTTGAGCTTTAGAAACTTTCAAGTGAGACAAACCTTCCATGCCCAGACGTTGACCATCATGTCATGTTGATTTCCTACACTGACTATGTATTTGCCATTGGGGGAGAAAGCCACACAGGAGACGCTGTACTTGTGCTTCTGGAGCTCAGCCACTTGCTTCCGCTCTGCCACGTCCCATACTCTCACCGCAGGTAGGTGACCACTCTGATGAAAAAGAAATGGTAAGGTGGGGGGGTAAATCTTTAAAAACAAGGTTACGTTGTTACTAAGATGGTGCACACTCCTCCATTCATACACTAAAGTGTCTTAGCATTTTTGTCTCTGGTCTGGAAGTCGACTGAAACAGGGCTCCGCTCAGGAGTCACCTGTCATTCCAGTCTGTCCATCTCTCTAGAAGATCATCCTCTCTGTCCTCTGATTGTCTACTTGTCCCTTGACCTGCACACATTATTCCCTCCTGGGGATCGAAAGTTCAGCAGACTATTTGTGTAGTCTCCTATTATAATATGGTAAAAGGACCTTTCAAAGGTCAGAGTTATTAGGTCCAAAAAAAAAATTGTGTGACATTCAGCTGAAGACAGACCTGCATACAAAAGACACACAAGAAGAGGAGGACAAAACAGCCTGCACATCCGCTGTCAGCCTGCCCCTGTATGTAAATGAGCTACTGTTTGATGAATGAGTGTGTGTGTGCGAGGGACATTTCTTATCAGATCACTCACTCGGGCATATCTTTTACCCGTCCTTTTAAAGGGCCTGTGGGAAAACATCTAATACAGCTGTGATGCGCTCAGCTTTGATCACCGAGTGCAGCGGGTTAAAAAGAGGGCTTTAATATTTCTGGTAGCTGACCATAATGCTAACACTCAGCCTGGAGTGGAGTGGCGAGTAAATTTGAAGCTCTAATATTTCTCCACTACATCTACTACGATCTCTAACCAGGTTTAATTACTCTAACGGTGGGGATTTGGCACGTGGTTCTCTTTGAATTCCAGGAGAATCCAGGAGAACAGCCTATCCTCAAGTCTATTTGGTCTTTTGAACTTTGGTCTTTGTCGTCATGGCAACTACTGCCTGCCCATCCACTTATGCAGAGAAGTCTTTAATCGGCTTTGATTGGCCAGGGAGGATTAAGATAGCGCGTTGTGTCAAGGCCCGCGTTGTAACTACAACAAAACCGATTCAAGACGCTTGACTGAAAAGACACGTTACACTGTGACACGATAGAACAAGGCCTTTAAAAGAGGAGAGGCTGCAAACACAGAGCTCTGCAGCAAGCCTTCATCCTGCTCGGGTGTCCACAGCACAGCTTGCTAACTCCTTCTTATACTGTGGATAACTGAAGACGGGAACGAGCTAATTCTCTGAATTCTGCATTAAGTCTGAATCATTACGAACACCAGTGCTACTGTGATGTTCACCTGACACAGCAAAAACCAAAGAAAGCGAAACAGATGACGAGAGGGCAGACGCAAGTTTGAGTTTACCTGCAGAGACAAAGTGAGAAAAGTGAGGGTGAAGAAACTCACCTCTCCTGTCACCAAGTGTTTGCCGTCAGGGGAAAAAGACAGAGCTGTGATGGTTTTCCTGTGAGAGGGACAGAGGATAACATCACAGCATGATTAGTTCAATGCTGCTCTGCTTCAGTGAAGACTGTACTCGTGGATGACTCACCTTGAAGTGTTGATAATGTGGTGCTGCCTGTTCTTTTTGGGGTTCAGTAAGACTACCACACACCTACACAAGGAAAACAAGAAATGCAGTAATGCACATGATTATCTGATATGGTAACAGATCGAGAAACGATGGACATACTTAAGGAAAATGGCCGTTTTATCTTAATAAATTGATAACAGAGCTTATAGGTGCAAATTTTTAAACATTCAAACTGTGCAACTCCAAAGAAAGCCTGATGCTAATCTCTGAACTTTATTTGGAAGTTTTTCCTGGTGGTAACAGCGAGAGGTAGAAACACACTGTAAATAGTGGTGCTGTTAATCTTCTAGGGAGGCATTAAATAATTGACATATGTACTGATTGTGAAAAAACAACTAATCATGTGCAGAAATGAATTTAAATTACTATCACAAAGGTAGATATGAAACTTACAAATGACCAAAAGATCAGCTGGAAAACTTCCAACCACTTTTTTTTTTCTAATTCCTTTTTATTTTTATTTAATTTTACCCTACAACGCAATAATAACCCAAATAAATCATCAATAGTTTCTGGTTCAAATCAGCTGCGTGTGTTGTGGTCAAAACTCTGCATTCATGATTTATCATTTTCTTTTTGTGTGAAACATACAGTTGAAGCCAGAAGCTTGCGTACACTCATCATGGGCATGGATGAATGATGATTTGGGGCTTTTAATGATTTCTTTGAACTGTAAATACAAGTTGTTTCGATGTTTCACCACTTTGCCGAGTGAAGTGAGTTTTAGATTAATCCAAAATCGACACGTTCATGCTCGGCTGAAGTTTGCAGCTGCCAACATGCATGACCATAAAGCCTTGGAGTAACATTTTATGGTCAGATGAGGCCAAAATTGAGCCATTTGGCCACAATGAGAAGGGGTATGCTTTTCAGGAGTAAAGGCCAAACCTAAGCACACTGCACCAGCTGTGAAGCATGGCGGTGGTAGCATCATGCTCTAGGGTTGTTTTGTAGTTGTACATTGCACCTTAAATCAAAAGCTAGATGATTGAAACTGGTCAGTCACATTTTAAACCTTGTGTTCGCAATGTGCACAGAACTTTCCATCCTTAGTCTAGTTTTCAAACTACAGAATAATTTCCATAGAGATTCAGAAAGAAGATTACACTATGTTACATGAATAATGAAAGCATGGTTAGCCATAACGTGGGTCAGCTTTAGTCTTTACTGTGTATGGGACATTTCGCTAACACCTGTTTTTATATTTTTCCATATTGATATAATGCAGGAATAATATTGTTACCAATTAATTAAAAATCATTTTCGCATCCTAGCTCGTGAGCAGCACTTAGATCAGCATTCGACCTGCTAGTGAACTGCACCGTGCCAGGAAACCGCATTCCTGGTACAGAGCAGCTTGCACAGATTTGAACTGAGACAGCAGGTGGGTTGCCAGATTGTGCACCATTTAGGAAGTACAACGATGAGCAGAACCATGTGTGCAAAGACGTGCCCATGCATACCTCACACACGCACACACACACACACACACACACACACACACACACACACACACACA